>JAMKCH010038306.1:0-22919 GCA_023653785.1 Ophioderma brevispina | reverse complement strand
ATGTAGTATTCATGTTATGCATCCCATGAAGGTATATTTCCACCTTGACTATTCCAAGGATTACGTGCGCCCCCTTTTGTATGTAAGGGCACACAGCAATTGTGTAAATGCCTCCCCTGTGGGTATTGAATCGTCTGGAATAAGCCATGTCAAACTGATCAATGCTGGTTTGCTCTGTCATTGCTTAGATAGCCGATGTAACTGCTCATGACCTGACCATGCTATTTCCATATGAATTCAGTACCCCAATACAGGTTATAACTAAATTTCAGTTGGCACCGTTTAGTCCCAGAAATTGATAGACTAGAAAAAATGGGCAACAAAGTGTTTTTGGTTTCACATCTTGTTTGTATGTCCCTACTGAACTCTATCCAAAATCGGCCAAATCGACATTGGGAAGTGGGCTAATTACATAAATCCAAAAGGGGTGGCCCGCCAAAAGAAGAACATCTTTCATCAAAGTCCCGTCATCTCTAACGTTTATTTTTAGACACCATAAATATATGTAGTAATTAGATAGAAAATGAATACCAAAAATCGGATCAAGCTGGTTCAAAAACATTATGACGTACCTGTGACGTCATCATGCAATTTTAACACAACGTCAATTACGTCATACATTGTGCAAAGAAACGCATGACGTACATGATTTTGGTGGTGACTAATATAAGTATACGTAAACGTTCTATAGAACAACCCATCACACAACAAGTAACAACATATGTAATACAACATGATAATGATAACGATAACAATAAGTATTGCTTATATTGCACTAAAAAAACCTACATCAATCTCAAGTCACGTCTGCCCATATCATGCTGCTGCCATCCGGAAATTGTCATTCTCGTACATCCATCTCCTCGCTTATATGGTTGCAGCCAATTGTGAACCTGCTACAAGCCTGTTTGTATATCGAATAGGTCGACAAAAAACGGAAACAATAAAACACAAATACCAGACATTACTTGAATTTGTAATCATGTATTTATTCACTCCTCTCCCAGCGCGTAAGTTTTATATGGCCATGTGTCTTGAATTGGGCTTACTCGAGGTGGGGCTGTTTAATCTTCCAAGTAAGTGCACTCATTTTACAGTTTATTATCTTTAAGTTTTGTACCAAATTTTATTTGATCAGACTTTAATAGTTAAAATTTAGATATAGTAACGAATGTGGAGGTGGAAGCAATTGGGGACCGGAGATTCGGACACAGTACCATTAAGATATGGGAAGAATATGAACCTTTCAGCTCTTATGTTTTCTTTATATTACAATCCATAATTATTTGAATTATATATATTAATTAAACCTAAATTACTGCCCGTTAATTAGAGACCATAAATTTGTTGTAGGACGCAAAAGAAAATGTAATAAAATAATTGATTAATTACCAGTTGGGATTGAGTATACAATGGACACATAAAAAAAAAACCCCACCATTGTGTTAGTTCCTCTTTACTCATTGAAAACTTTGTTGATGGCTTTAACATGTGCACGCTGCCATTTGGAGAGCAATGCGACACTTGTACATCATATTTGTCATACAGTAAAACAAGTTTCACAGGGTTATCACCCTATTCAATGTTTCCAATTGATGATGGTTTTGGTTTAACTTTGCAAAATACTTGATTGTGCTTCAGCAAAAGGTACTTGCAAGATTTTATTACAGTCCCAAGGACTTTTATTTATGCAATATAGCATTTTTGAATGCATTCCGTTCCAGTTGCTCCCAAAATCTAATAGATACCACTTTTTCGACTTTTTTTCATAGTATATTTTATCAATCTGCTTAAGACCTAACCCCTACTCGCCTTTTTTGATAGCATATTCGGAAAGATTGGACAATTCTCCTTTCAAGACAATTTTAACATTTTCAGGCTAGTAGGTGGTAGTTTGGAATTATAAAGGTTTAAAAGCTGAACTCAGAGATTTCGAAATATACATGTTGCATACAATTAAAATAGACAACTAGAAATAAAGAGAGCACTTCTAAATGCTTAATTCCAAGTTAACGAGAATTGGGATCTTCGTTTTCACATCGTAACTTTATGTGCATTGGATAACAAGGTCATAGATAACGTGTCGTACCCAGAATTTCTCGAGCCTATTTTATAAACAGGTTGTGATTTTTCCCCAGAGCGATCCAGATTGAAAAACGTAAAATTACCGGGGGCGGAAAGGCTAAACTTGTCCAAAATTGGCTGATTTGCAACGTTTTGCAGATTTACCTGGAGCGCTCGCCCCTAAGCAGGGTCGGCCCGCCCCCCGCGCCTGTTTCTATATGAAAGACCTTCGATTTTGAGCCTTTAAGTTTTATCATTACAGAGCCGAAACAGGTGATGAATTCACCATAGGCCTAAGCTAAACCGTTAAACTTTGCCGCACTGTGTCGACAGTGTCGATTTCGGTCGTTCGCTTTTGTTGTTTGCGACAATGAAATGCTTGCGTTGCCCGATAACCAGCCCTACCTACTTAACCTTAATTTTTCAATCACATCTCCCAAATAACTAGCGCTGGGTTACAACGCAATTGGGATTCCTGCTTTGTTCCACTACGCCAGTTCATTTCAGCACTAATGTTCCCTTTGTAGTGTTTCTCATGTGCTTATATTTTTTTTGTTATCTTTTCAGTCAATGTCCCTGGGTTTTCAGTTCCAATCCCTATAAATTAGATCCACCTTTAGTAGATCTGTTCACAGTAATCTTCCCATGTATATCTGACCACAGTAGAATCCACTGCGTAGATCTCCGCCCGCAGTAATCCGCCCCCAGTAGATCCGCCTACAGTAGATCCGCCTACATAGATCTTCGCCTACATAAGATTCCGCTACAGTAGACCGCCTACATAGATCCACCCCTACATAGATTCGCGCCCACAGTAGACCCCACTTACATTAGACTTCCACCCCAGTAATCTACCCATGTAATCCCACCTACAGTAGAGTCCACATGCTTTATGTGTCTTCTTCTTATCGTGTCCAAGAACTGTGGGTTTCTCAAATATTGATCCACCAGAAGATGGGTACAGCGCTGGCTGCTTCACTGAATTCCGCAGGTCCTTGTTTGTGGCATTGTTCTCCAGCAGTGGGCAGACCGAAGAGGTGTTCATTGTAGGTGGGTGCTAGTTCCACAACACAGGTATTGTCCTGATCTCTTGCCAGATAGCCCCACTTCTGCAAGGAAACTTAGGATCGGTCCAGTTCTCTGTTTCCAATCTATTGAGGCATCGTCGCCAGCATGCCCTTATGTAGGTCAGCTCCAGGTGGAGATGCTCACCAGGTTAACAACGCAATCCGATAGAGGTTAATGTTTGCTGGAAATCTTCTTCCACAAGGCGACTCTCTCTTCACCTCCTTAGAGACTGTTTCAGATGTTGGGTACTTTGTTAAGAACTCTCTCTGGATTTAATACGTTGGCAGCATTTATCTGTCCAGACATGGGTGCTTCACATTGGGATTACTTGACACTCGCTCTTGCATCTCGCACGCTAACGCTACGACGGATGTCTGGTGGAGCAATCCTGCAGAATGCTACAAGTTTTTCCTTGGTGTGGGGACGAGGCAATACTGTGCTAGCCGGGCATGATGCATTTAAACGCTGGATCAAGCTTCTTTCTGTCAGGGGTTTGATCTTTCCCAAACGGCAGGCATACTCTGCCATGAGTACAGCGGGCCATGCCGGGTCGATCTTGGGATATGTGGGCGAGCACCCCCATCTTTTGCCATGAGGTTGTTCAAGATGTTATTGCGTGAACATACTTTATTACTCCTCCGTCTTCTTTCTCTATGTGGGTCTAATAAATAGATGCGTCCCAGGTAACTCCTAGGAGCCAGGGTTATTACGTGCTCCTATGTAGTTCCATACCAGACTTTTAAGCGGACTTGGCTTCCCGGTTGCGTAGATGGAAAGTACACCCCTGTGTCTTGGAATGATTTGGACGTGGTGTTTTCCTCATAATAGGAGTGAGTTCATCCAAAGCTTTGGAGAGTTCTCTTCAACAACTGTGAAGTCAGCATCCTGTGGGATAATTCCAAGATCGTCCGCACATAAAACGAACAGGTTCCCTTGCACTCCTTGGTTGGTCTTGGTTATATGGTTGAGCAGGAGAGGTTCAAGCACACTCCCTTGTGGTAGACCAGTCTTGAGCCTACGCCATCGGCTCTTCTCTCGCTCCTATCTAACATAGAATCATCCTGTTTGCCAGAATCCTCGGATAAGCTTCAGTCAAGCGGATGTTCCTTGAATTTCCAAGATCTTAAGGAGGAGGCATCTGTGATTAACAGTGTCGTATGCTGCTTATAGGTCGAACGAACACAGCTCCCGTTACCATACCCTTCTCGAAACAATCCTCCCTTGTGTTGAGTTAGGTTAGTACTTGCTTGTGTTGATGGGTTGCCTGGCCGGAACCCTGCTTGTTTCTGGTAAATTAGGTGTTCTTGTCTAAAATCACAGTGCAATACGATTGAGCAAGAGACATTCAAAGAGCTTCTAGTTAGGCAGGAGTGAGATGGTCGTAGCCGTGGGTTGGATGGAGCTTTCCCATTCTTTAGGAGTGCCATAAGCATGTGCTTTCCCTCCGATCTTTGGGACCCTTGGGAAATAAGGCAGCAATTGTAGAGCTCAAGAACCATTCCTTTCTTCCTTTGCTACTGGCCAAGTTTTTAGTATCTCCATATAGATTTTGTATAGGCCTATGCTTTTCCTGGTTGAAGTTTAGCAATACCAGATCCAATTCTTCCATGTTGACGGGGCGATTGAAACCAGGGGTCCCCACTATGAGACCTCTTGGGTCTATTTGATCTTCTTGGTTTTTCTCTTCTTGGGTGTTCTTGCTGCCTGCCATTTAAAAAAGCATTTGGTGGGCAGCTTGGTTGGGTGTGGACGTGTTGGCTGCTGTGGGTTCTGTGGATCCCCCCCCTCGACTTTCGATGGTAGACCACATGCTTTCTTGCTGTTATGGGTCTCGGTGGATTCAATTAATGTGCCAGGTTTTGAGAGCTTTTCCCTGGAGAGATCCTTCCAAACTTCCTCACATTTCGCTTTTTTTTTCAGCGAAAGGATCAGCTTCAAACATGGGATATACTCTTGTATTCTCTAGCACATTCCTTGGGAAAGCCTGTTGCATATTCTGTCCTACAAGACAGCCCTCTGGGTATGAACCTCCGGGCAGTCTTGTTCACTGTTGGGCAAATTTGTCCATAGTTATGGGGGTTTTGGGAGCAATCTTCCTTCACGTTCTATCCAGTCCTCAGTAAATCCTTGCCATTCTGCTTCCTGTAGTTAAAGCGGCGCTTAAAAAGCAATCTTTTTTGTCTTACTGCAGCGTTGACTTGTATACTCGATTGGTCGATGTTGAGTTTGTGGCACAGATCCGAACATCTGGCTACAAAGTGTAGAGATGTTTTTTGCTAAACAAACAGCTAAGTCATGGTTGTACCATTCTTCCAACGGCAACTTGAAATGATTGTCGCGGCGCTAGAGGTCGTGAAGTGAGACGAGATGTGACTGACCTATATCCATTCTTTCTTCGACAGCTTTCCGTCTTTGTTCGTTTCTTGTAGCCCCATTGGGTTTTCCTATGGCTGTGTGAAGGTCCCAATGAAAAGTGAGGGTTTGGTTTGGAATTGCCCAGGGTTGAGTTGAGAGTGCTCGATCTACTGATGGAGGTTTGGTAGACAGATGTACTATACAGGATCTAAAGCTCAATGTGAGGACCTTCATGTTATTATCATCATCATATAGAGGTTGCTTCTACGTTACTTCGTGCCTGTTCTCCACAATATGCACTTCCGTATTTTCAGTGTTGTCTCTCTTCTCGTTTGCAATGACCATTCCCCCTGAATGGTGTGGGCGGGGTGGGTTATTGATTCCTCGGGTGGGTTTCCTTGCAACATAGGACATCGCAATGGAGATTGTTAACACAACTCAGCATTATGAATACTTTTTGCAACTGGAAAAACCCTTCCACATTCCATTGACGCTATATCAAGGCAGACCTTAGAAAACGCCTGCGCTTATGTCCAGTCATGATATAGGTATACTCAAGAATGATGTGTTAATGGGGACAACATTGTTTGGATTGTAGAGAGTTCCTGCTTCGCTTTGCAGTTCTGAACTTTGCTTCGCCGCAGTTCCGGAGACACAAGACGGGTTTCTCTACTTCCCCCCCGGACAACTTATGTGGAACAACCTGAACAGCTGCTAAACTACTTAAACGTCTAAACTCCCATGACGTAATATTCATAATAATAACATGATAAGTACGTCATATTTGTGTGTTTACGTCCTGGACACGGCATAGACACGTCCGATGCGTTTTAACAACCTATTTGATTCTGGTGCTATGTGTATCTAGCTCATAACTATCGTGGGATCTAAAACCAACCATTTGTAGATACCGGGCCCCTCAAGTTGCCTTTGCCGGCCATTTGTGGAGTTATGCTAATTCGCCCCTTCCCGTTTCTGATTTGGCCGATTTTGTATAGATCTTCAGATGGGTTATTGTAACAATATTATACCAAACCTTCGTTGCAATTGTTCCGGTTCATATATAATTGGCTTCGATTTAGTACTAGTCTACTTCCATAGGGGGTGTAAGGGGACTCATCTTACTTTCATTACCACCAAATTAGTGCGAATGATTTGTTAAGATATTCCAATTCGGGACACTTCTTGACTGTTTCTCAATCTTTCGTCTTGTATTCTTTCTTAATGTGAAATAAAGGAAGCATTAAGGAAAAAGTTAAGAAATGCAAGAAAGTGTCCAAATGTATTCCTAGTCAAGCATAATTGGCAGAAATCATGTTACGCCAGCAAAGATTCACACTGCAATCTCTTACATTTTTTCTTCTTGAGCCTACCTTATCCCATATCAGTTTGCTTAAGGCCTGGTCTATTTAGTGGTAATCCATGTATAGAATAACCAGAAGAGGAGGTGAGGGATGGGTAGGGGAGGTAAGGAGAGATGGTAGGAGAGAGAGAAAGGGATGCAGCAGAGAGTGGAGCAAAGGGAAATGGAGATTGACAGTATAGGAAGAAACATATTTACTTGGTTTCCTTTTGTTAAATGGTTACACCTTAAAAACTAATAACACACCCTAGATGTACTTTGATTTCCTGCATCTTTATATACTTTAATTGTACTTTTGCAGGCAGTCTGTTGACAACCCTCAAGTACCCATGAAAGTGTTTTTCAACTGTTGGAGAACCATGTAATAAAATCTTCCCAATGAGAGCACGGTAGATGTGGGATAACATGTCTTATATCGTTGCCATTTTCATGTGACTCATGACTGCAAACCTTGATTGGTTTGGAAGGGGTAGTAATGAAGGAAGGGCAAGCTTTTATTTAGTATGTTCTATAATTGCGGTCAGTAATCCTTTGAACGTTTGTGTGTCATAAATCCACGTATGTGGTCTGTGCGTGTAGCTGCGCCCATCTCGCAGGTTTTGTTTTCTGTTATGTGTTGTCATATCCTGCTTGGTAATCAATGATTTGAATCAAAATTACAGTATGATTCATTTCATGGGGTGCTTGGTGTTTTGATATGTTTGGGCCTATTTGATCAAAGTTGATACCTTTTGATTTGAATTTTTCCAAGGCAAGATATGATAAATGGATCACCAGACTCGTGGAAATCGGTCTGAATTCGCTTTTGGGGGAGGGACATCTGCATGGGGGGGGCTTTATCAGGTTATTTTTTTGAAATTTGATTGCAGGTTTTGGCTGAACAGACAGAATGATTGCAGGCAATGGAAATGTTGGAATGTTTGGGAGCCTTCCGATTTTGACCGCCTATTCTCAAATTGCTTTTTGTATTTTTACCGTTGATGATCTCAGCCAACTCACCTATGCTGTGTACATGCTTTAAATTAAATTCCAATTGCCGTATCGGCCTGGCAAGCTGCAAGGTATGATAAAAAAATATCTTGGTACCTTTGTTGTCAATTTTGCTTAAGCTCTGTTATTTTTTCTTCCATTGAAATTCCCCTACATTGGTGTTACATTAATCTTCATGTGCAACATAACCCATTCCTTCCTTGTGTGCAGGCATTGGTTCCCATTGATACATGTAATATGAACTTTTCTTATTTGCTAATACACCATCTCATTTGCTGAGTAAAGTGGTTGAATGAAGTTGTTGATTGGTCCCAACACCTTTTAAAAAAAAACAAAAATCATGAATTTCACACCAAAAGAGTGTCTGATAATTGTCAGCATCCCCTCAAGGAGAAACAAACACTTCAAGAACACTTCCCTTCTAAGACACATGGATGAATGTGTCTGTTTGTTTTGGTTATTGTTAAATGTGAGATGATTACTGTTAAAAGCCAAGTTGCCAACCACTTTTAATAGGGCCGCTGTACCACAGAACGGGCAAGTGAATACTTTTGACTACAAATTGTCTCTTCTAATCACTTTGCAGGCATTTAATCCCTTGAGTGCTGTCTAACTTTCATACGGCATTTTCTGATTAGCTCATTGCACCATATTATTCCACTAACCAGCTGAAATGCATCTTCCCATATTAATCGCTAGTCCTCTTTCATCATCCCTATCACCATCGTTAACCATTTGCTGATTTGCTAAAAACATCATTAAAATCTCCATTGTGTGCCAAGCCCAATCTCGCAATGACTTAATTGTACTATCTTTTTTTTCCACCACCCTTTTGCCTTCAGTTTCCATTAAAACAGATCTGGGCATCAGCTCCATCAGAAGGTCTAGTTCTTAATGTCAAATTAATGTTAGCCCAGTGTTACATTATCTTTATCCCATTTAAACATGAGACCTATAACTTAATCATGTAACGGTGCCGTCAGGCAGTCTCTAATTGCCCTAATGTGCAGTCGAACTTTCATTGACGTACCACTCAATTGACTATCTAATCCCCTTGCAACAAGGCAGTAGTACTACTCCAGGCAAGTGTTCTGTACGTGCCATAGTAAACCTTGAACAGCCGCAGAACACACTTATTTTGTACTCTAAATTATTCAAGAGGATGCTGAGTATATGTAGTTAAGCACATAGGTAAGAAAGATCTGCCTGCCGGGGGAGGGTGTTGACTTAACACAAAATGACCATCCTCGACGTCCAATGACCCCCGTTTTTCATGCCCTCTCGGTATAGAAATGGATCAGGGGTTTGCCCAAGATTTTCTTCTTTAAATTGTTGGAAAATTGAGGAAACAATGTCAAATTGTGTATTAATATGGCCCCAAAATATTTGCATCGTCTTTGTATAGCTAATGGGTGCCTCTTTTTGGAAAATTGGTATAGTATGGGGCCTACTCCAACTCGAAGGCACACATCCCCACCCAACCAAACTGAAGAAGAGAAGAATAGAAATACAGAATGACAATACCATTAGCCATACCTAAGCTTTCAACACCGCACCGTATCTCCTTGTACGAGTGGTAACGTTTTTGATTTGGTTATCAACCCCAGTTTTATGCAAATTAGCGCTCCGCCGGGCGCAGGTGTTCACGGAAGTGCATTTACGTACGCTTATTCAACGCCTGGTTTCGTTCGTCACTTTTAGAACTCGGAGTACGCGCAAGTCCACCAGTGGCAAACTGCAAACAACAAACAACCAAAATATCGTATGCTTTCAATAAATTTTTCTAAAATTTAGTCTTTAGTTCGGAAAGCTTTTTGTCGAACTGGAACCTTTTTAGTTTTATATTGTGGATAATTTTGTTCCTCTACAACGATATAATCAGTTTTCATAAGATTTTCGTTGTGAAAAGGCCGCCCGAGGGGATAAAATAAACTCGACGCTCGGATTCCGAGTTGTTGATTTATGATAACCACTTTGTAACATGTTGAATCCCTAATCAAATACCACAGCCTAACGACGAAACTCAACTGAGTACGTCAATGCAATTTTTTATTGAAACACGTCTGTTGTATGTGGATCTACCAAAGTCACCATTGACCAGCAATTTATGACATTGTGTGCATTTGTTTAAAATTATTATCATTCTGGTGGTTGCCAGCAGGTGAAATTCAATTACTACTTGTGACCAGCCACTGAGTGAGATTAAAATACATCAACTAAGATGATCATTTATTACGTGAAATCCCTTGGGTGTACAACACGAGCACTTTTCAGCACACATTGAATAGCAAAGATACTTGTTGCAAATTTTCACAAATAGGTAGATAACCTCTAATGCTAAAGTTACTGCCACAAATCAGAGTTTTTTCTGTCGATTTAGAAGTTCTATCTCAGTAACCATTTTCTTGTTTTCAGACCTATGGCACAGCTGTGTTGAACCCATGCAAATTGTCCCTTTTTATTTTTAGAGCAATTTTAAGCAATGGCGACACTTTTGGACAACGAATTGAACATGAAAGAGCTTGTTACCCTTCAGCAAATCGAAAAAATCCATTGCAGTAATCTTGCCATAAGGCCTACAAAAGTCGAATATTGCATGTTATAGCACCTATCATGCATATTTTTCCATAAAAAATGTGGTAACCTAGATTTCTAATAAAATCAAGTATGTGCCCCAAGGAAATTAAATCAAATTTACAAAAGTACGTTAGTTTGAATAAAATCCAAATGAGTTTTCAAAAGTGGTGTCGCCAGATATATGTTTTGATTCTTCTTGTTTTGGTCATAATAATGAAAGATTTTCAACCCGGTGAACAGCAAAGCTGGCATTCCTTCACAGTCAACACACGCACAAAAGTGAAGAATCCCAAAAGAGCAATCAAAGAGAATATTTTGTAGGATTCATTCCACTCCAATACTTTTATTTGAATAGTCTTAATTTGTTCTTGAAAGGTGCATTTCATGATTTAGTAACCTTGTAAGTATTGACAACCAATGTGAGGCAACGATTGGGATTGATTTTTCATTAACCTCTTGCACCTTAGCAAAGGTTATGAGCATTTCATTGTGGCCTGTTGTTTTAAAATCTTGCCTTTACAACGAGTTCTATGCATATTGGTCAATATAACCAGAGAAGATGTAAGGCATAGGTGTATTGCCAGCACTTCACAGACTATAATGTGCGACCGCGGGAGGTTCCGCTATTGAACTTCAAGTACCCAATTAGGAATTAAGTCACAAAGTCCCGCGGAAGCTTAGATCGATTTGGTCAGAGGTCGTGCATGGCGCTTGCGCACATTATAGGTTTCCAATGTAAACAACAAACCCACAGCATGCAGCACTGACTGCTCATTTCGAATTATGTAGTTCTCACGTTCCACTGAAAATATGGGGGAAAATAAGGACGGCTCTAACTCTAAAGCATACTATGCCGCTTTTGTTGATGAAGATTTATCATAAATTCATGAACCGATAGAGACAAAGAATCGGCAGAAAGTGAGTTGTTATGCATGTGCGAAATGCCCCGCAAAACGCACGGTGACTCTGCCGGGGGATGTGGGCCAACTGCCCGCCGGCAGCTGCGATCCCGATGAAAAGTGATTCCATTTCGAATTTATCAAATTCCAATCTTTATACCAATATACCCGTAATGTCATTTGTATTAAGACCCCCAAGGTTTGTAATTGCATGATTGGTGGATAATTTTTAACTTGTTGATAATCTAACGATGCTGTAAATAAAATGTCTAAACACGCGTGTGAACATGCATGAAAAGTAAAAAAAAAAAAAAGAAATCGGTGAACACTTTCACCTTTATAAGTTTATTAGCGATAAACTCAGTGGTATAAATCTTAAATTAACTAGGATGACTTGTAAAAATAGGGCAGAATGTGGAGATTTGGGCCTATAAGAACACATACTAAGGAAAAATAAACGCCCAAGATCACTTTGTGACCCAGACAACATTTTCTATATTTTACAATTTTTATTTTACATGCAGCTGCATAATGCATTTAATAATAGGCCTATAGATATTATATAATTCCCAGTACTTGATAATCCTCATAATCTATAGCTAAATTCACAACTTTTATATACCCTGTACCATATTGGTCTCAGAAAAATGCCCCGGAAATACCATGTTGTAGGCCTACTTGTAGCCTACTACATTGCCGAGATAAGCCTAAACTTGAATCCGGGCTTGAATTTGTATAAGCGCATACAAGATACCGAAAAACCAAAAATCAAATAGGGAACGAGTGCCAACTTCAACTCCACTACAAAAATTTTTGTCGCTTCTTGTCACCAAAAAGGTCGCTGAATTTGGATAAAATGCACCATCGCCTTCGTATTCCACGTGGTTTCATTCACAGGAAATGATCGGAACTTGAGAAATGGTAAAAAAAACATGACATATCTCATCGAATTCGTCCAATTATACCTTACAAAATTGGCCTATGAATTCACTATTTCAAACGTTCATAAGTAATCGAAAATTTGGCCAATTTTGATGGGATTTTCGATGAAATATTCCTCTCTTTTTGAAGTAAACAATCGCCTCAAAGACACGTAAATCGACTGTTTGCAAACCCAGAAGTAAGGGTAAAATGCTTGTTAGAAAATAACTTCTAGAAACACTGTTGCATGTGTACACGCTCTGTTATTTCATCCAGTAACGATACCATTGCGATCGATCGAGTGTGGAGCGGTCGCACAGATCCCGGGAAAGGCCCTTTCAAGTGGATTGAAAGTGTGTGATACAATAGTGTAACAAAATGGGACGGGGTATCACCTAAAGGTATTGAATTGATAAAACAAGCTTATCTCGCAAGTCTCGAAGCGATACACCTCCGCTTCCTTACATCTTCTCTGATATAACATAACTTAAAAAATCTGGACTTTATTAGGCCAATACAGCAAGGTTCTTGCAATGAATTTTCTGGTTTTTACAGGAGTAATAGCTGTTGCATACTCCTACCTTTGTCAGTCGTGAAAATTGTGTTGCCACTGCTTAAAATGGTTCTTAAAGAGACGAGGACATTTCCAGAAAGCAGCACCCCAATATTTGTCGAACCCCATTTTTTTGTTGCATATTTGGAATGCTTACTAATCACACCTGAAGTGAATAAGCCAAATACGCCGTCTTTATGTAATAAGATGATGATTTAGTATGTTCTGGTTTTCAAAGCATGGTTTTCTATGGGGATGATAATGATAGAGGTAAGCAGGCAAGTTCAAAACAAGGTTTGCGGTTTTCTTTTGTACTTGTTTATCTAATAAACCTACCTTCAAAACGTTCTCGGTAGGTGGTCTACAACTGATCCAGTGCAATTTGAGAGAAATTCATATCCTCAAAAAAATCTCCTCCTGTCACTTTAAAAGCGTAATGCCAGGCTAATATAATCTATGCTTCAACACTTTATAAATACATTTTTGTTTAAAATGAATGTCTTTCAGTTAGAAAAATGATACTATATTATTAATAACAAAGCAAAACCTTTATAATATCTTCCGCATGATTGCAGCCATTTTGATCGGCCCGCGTGAAAAATAAAAATCATGATGGGTTGTAGTACATAGTGTGTCTTGAAAGAAGTAGCCAATGAATGAAACAACCAAACCTTTTAAATATCCTATTCAAGAATTCGTCCCAGTTTTGTAATCGATCGATAGTGATTTTCTACTGGACACACTATATAATCCGATTTAATGATCAGGAGTTCCCTAGACATTCCACAGACACCTGTGTTGGTCTATTGACTTCTCAAGTCATACCACGTCACCAATGCCGAGCAACGTCACTAATGCCGAACATGGCGACCTCCATAGACATCATTTGTTAGTTAATTCTTCTAATAAGGCAATCTTATTGCAGTAGATTTCTTTTCTTTTTTCAGACCACAAAGACATCTTTTAAAACATACTGAAATTAAAAATTAACCTGTTAGTACACTTAAAGAAACAATTTGCATGGGGTCAAACCGCGTAAGTTTTGTAAGCCTTGAGTACAGCCCCATGCAATCATTTTGGGCAAGTTTTGGATTTTACAGATAAACAAGAACCCTACTTTATAATGAAGTCTTGGATAGCATCAACTCCACCTTGCCATGCACAGATTTTTTTTTCCGCTGATTTTTGTGGTCATCGAGACACAGATACCCACACTTCGTTAATCCACTTTTACTGATCCTAGTTGACTATTTAAGGTCCATTTCACACTCAAAGCTGGCCTTCCTGTTAATTTTTAGATGACATTTCAGTATACGGACACGTGGGCATCACCTTTTAACACCATTTTGAAAAGCATATCCTCTCACCTTACCACAAGGGGTTTTCCCCCTTTTTTTCCAGATTTTAAATCATGTGTTTTGTAGCAGACGCATAGATAAATCTATGGCACTTACAACAACCGCTGTTTAACAAGCAATTGGACACAAAATAACATCTCAAATTGTTGACTTTTCCACGGTTTGTTGAATAGGGTCCACATAAAAGTTCAGCAGTCTGTCGGCATTTAGGATTTTGTTTGCCTTTTACTTGTTTTATTTTGTTTGTTAGCCATTTAGTGGAGCAAAATGTCCCACTCTAAATTCTCAAACCTTGATGATAAACAACACCACCACAACCATTTCTGGGGAATCGTTATATCGAGGGTTTAGGGCAAAAAGGCCCCAAATCTGCAATAGCGTGCCAGATGTTGATTTTGGTTGGTAGGTATAACACTTGACAAGAACACAACTGACCAATTGGCAACTATTGCAGATGGGGCTTCTTGCAGTAAACCCTCGATCTTTTGATGAATAAATTGATCAATATGAGAAACAAATCTTAGAGATATAACTAGTGCATTTCCCTCTGTGTGTGACCTTTGACCTCAGATTTGTTCTGTGACTCAGGTCAGCGGTCATTTTGACCAATTTGGTGGTTCATAGGGCATTTCTATGCAAAAATTGACTTAGATGACCTATGGACCATTGGACAAACCCTAAGAACACAAACATCAGATATCCTTACATTAATAGCAAATATCAGCTACATAATCAAAGCATAACAAAATTCATAGGCTGGACGACAGACTTATTTTTTTATACCTCGGCTTGAAAACAGTAGGGGGCGGGATATTGCGAGAGCGCGGCATGTCCATATGTATGTGTGTGTGTTCCAGTGTGGTTAGGTTTTCGTTTTCAGGTCTTTTCAAAAAGTGGGAACGCCAATTTAAAACTAGACTGCGATATTAAGGTTGAAATAGGGTCTTTTCATATGTGGCTGAGTCAAGTCATGAGACCAAGGTCAAAGGTCATCTGAGGTCATATTCCATACTCCCGTCTGCAAGGGGGATGATGGCAAGGTATTGCGATATTTGTAGGAAGATAGATAGAAGATAGATGTTTAGAATTGATATCCGTATGCATTATTTTCAGATCGCTGTATGCTTACACAGATTGCAACAGCAGCAGGGACAAAATAACAACAGAAGAGACTCAGCGTCATCATTAACAGGCAAGGGCAAAATCAAGCAACACAGCTACCACCTACATCATGTACATCATCAGCAGCGACAGCAGGTCTCCATGGTGAACAAATAGAAGGAAAGATGAACCATTCTGGCTTATGTGCAGATCTCTCATGACAATGCATGGCTAGCTTCCCATGCAACTGAAAGTCATCAGATATGTACGTTTCATACATTGTACAGATTCACAATCATCTTACAGACGGTGGTTTCAACAAACTCCAGAAAGAGCGATGGTGGATAGGGCACCCTCTCGGGACTTAATCTATACATAGAGATAAAATCTATCAACCTCTCAACCCGGCTTGTTAGCTCAATTGGCGAGAGCGCCGTGCTGGTGATACAGAGGTTGCCGGTTAGAATCCGCCCAAGCGCACATGGGGTTTTGTTTACGCTTGCAGGCTCTGGCCATTAACTTTTCACTTGCATTAGTGCAATTTTTAAGGGATTAGCAGCGATTGCTAATCCGAAACATCGAAAAAATCAAAATTATATTTGATATTTTGTTACTGCATGATATGCGAAACTGCAAGTGGTTGGCTTGAAATCCGTGTATAAAGATTAAGGCAGTACTTTTTATCGATTCTGTAATTTCTATGCTTGCGTATCATAAATTCCGAATTGAGTCGAAAAAAAGCCTTTCCCCCTATTTTTTTTCCGGTAAATATCAAAGATTTTCAGCGTGATATTGTGCATCTGATCAATACAGTTTGAACTCTAATCACAAACATGATTGATATTTGTTATTCTGTTGGTGTAAAACACAATCAGCGGTTTAGTGTAGTTTTGAGACTACATCGTGTACGTCATTGGCGGGGAGGAGACTGTATGACAAATTTCCTCAAACAAATACTCATATTTTTCACATTGGTGGTTTGTTTCTACATTGAAGCAGTCATATGGAATAGTCCAACACTTTTTCCTGATTTATAAGTTAAAACATTTTTAAAAAATGCATTTCCACATTTTTTTTAGATTCTCTCGCATTTCGCTGCTAATCCCTTAATTACAAATCAAACTGAGTCTGAATTAATAAAAATACAATAACAAATTGTCAGATGTTCAGAATAAGTCATCTGACAATGCATGCACAGGGAGCCCAAGAGGATTAATGTCAATTACCAACAGTTCATTCTTGAAATGCTTTTCATGTGCATTTCGTGATTTCAGCACCTTCTGTTTATCATTTTCACTAGATATCATTGTAAAAGCTTACACTTCACAAAAATTGGAGTTGATCCGATTCTTGCGGTTTTGTGTATGAGCAATTGCTTGTTTCACACTGTCCCATAGGCCACGTGCTGTAATTTCTGTCCGTTTACGACAGGAAAATACAAAATTGCGCGTTTCTTACAGATACAACCAAAATTTGCATTGTAAGATTAGGTACACATGGATTACCAAAAGATACGGTCCAGATTGATATACAAATCTCAACTTTTTTGAGGGTAAGGCTTTTTTGAGGGGACGAGGTTGTGGAATCACAAAATGGGCCCCCCCCTTTATGCTTTCTGAATAATTCAAAGCATTATTTTCCATGGTTTGAATAAAGATCTGAAGGAATATGTATGATATTATATGTTACTTGAATAAAAGATGTTATATTTCACAGAAATAAGGAAACAATCGAAATTAATTGCTGCTTCTTAGTGCTTTTCTGAAAATTTAATGAGTATATTTTCTGGTGGTTTGAATAAATATCTGAAGCAATGTAGTGATTAAGCGGGCTTATAATTTCACGTGAAATAAGGAACAATTAGAATTTAATGCTTGACTAATTAGTTAAATAGAAAGGAACACTTAAGAAATCAGAGCTCCTTGTTATGCGAAAAGATGGGTTTTTAAAAAGGCTGTATTTTATTATTGTAATATGCAAAGAAGCACGCCTGTTTGCGCTGCTTACTAAAACCCACTATTAATTACCATGTGAGGCTTAATCCACTGCAGCCTGGTGGTACAACCACACCGATTTTTAAAATCGACCGAAATTATGGCCCCTACCCTACCTGACTTTTGAGCCCTTCCCACCCCCCCCCCCCCCCAAAAACCAATAAAATCTTTTTAAAAATCCAAAATTTACCCATTTTGGGGACAAAATTACCTGAATTTCATGATTTTGCTCCCCTTAAAGTCCTTTTTTTCCCACCTTCCTTAAGAAAAAAATCTGATTACCACTCTCTGTAACAGAATCTTTTTTGTAGAGAAATATACAATGCAATTAACCAATCATGCTTATTCACCAGGAACAATATGGGTACATTTTACTGAGAAGACAACTGTCTGTGTGCATAAAGACAATGCACTTTTGAAAAGCAAATGCATGTTAAATCAAAATCACGTTCAAATGTGAATTGAAGTTATTATAACTCAGTAAAATGTATCAGTTTTTTTTCCTTATCCTTGGCTTGATATTAATAGCGATTTTTTATTGATCATTATAGGTCTCAACCCATTCAGGGACACAGATATTAATAGTCTATAGTTCTGGTAAAAAGGATGGAAAATCTCAGTTTGTTTTTCTTTTGGGCCAGCTAAAAACTTGAGCTCAGTAAGAAGGGTTAAAAAAAAAAAAAAAACTCAGTCTATACTCCCAAATATAAGATGCAGGCTAATATCTTAATGGTCAACGAACAACAAAAATTCGGGTTTCTTTTGATGTGTCTGTAGGTTTTTTTGGGGGGGGGCTGCCAGCGTAGCTTGGAAGCAATACTTAGTGTTCATTTGTATACTGCAAGTTTGTATGTATGCCATGTATGATGTATATTTTGACAAAAAAGGCCTGACCTGGACCAGAATTCTAAGTCCAAATTTGATGAAACTTGGTATGTGGGTAGTATGGACACGGGTTCTATCAATGCTGCCTTGTATGGTGGGCATGGTTTCCCAAGGGCTAGGCCCACTGCTGAAAAACTCTTGATTGGGGTCAGGAAGGGCAATTCTTTTTTGCTCGAACCTAAATATCATTGGCAGCATTTTTTTGCTGTAATGAAGGTGAATCAGCCACCCCCCCCCCCATTAGCGGGCCAAAACTGATTTAAAAACTTTGGATTACTACGTACTACACCGTCCAGTCAGAGGGATGGACGAAAGGATGGATGGATATTATCGTCAACCAAAATTCAACCTTCACTTCTCTGATCAGAATGCAATGACTGATTTTCTCAGAAACTTGGTACACAGGCAGCGGTAGAACACAATTATTATTTCCTGTGGTCGTCGTCGTCACAAAATAACATTTTAAAATGGGATGATCCAATAGGATGGCATGACCCCCTCAAAACCCCCCACCTGTCAAGTTTTTGCATAGAATATTTTGGTCTGTTTTGCATATAAATATGGAAAGTATTTAATGTTTTCAACTGAGCAAGCATTTCATTCAACCAACCACCTCAGCCAGAACATCTACATATCAGAAAACCTGTTTTATGTAGATCTTCAAATCGGACCCAGGTTTGGCCACATTGGTCTGGTGAATCTAATACCGTTCCTACCCCCCCCCCCCCCAAAAAAAATTTTTTAAAAAGGCTGATTTTACATGCATAAACAAATTGTTCAAAATTCCAAATGTGAAATCATGGATGGCCTCTAGAACATTTTTTCCCCTGTCACTTACAGGAAAGCACTTTCATGGCATGTTGAATTTTCACGTTCAACAGTTTAATTAAAGTTCCAACGTCACAGATTCATTTCATCAAGTCCATTTCAATATCACAAATCCATAATTCCTGCAGTGATTTTTTTTTTCATTAGGTTGCTTTCATTAGACTGCAAACTTGCTAATGACAGCATTCCAGCTTGTGTTCTTATACCTTACTTTGTCCCATCATCTTGTGTTGCAATAGAACGAGGGGCCTATGCATCTTGGTTTGCTTCAATAGCCAATTGATGAGGAAAACATATTTTGCAATCTGTTTATTCCTCCTCGGGCCCTGATAAGGAATTACGCTGCTCAACGAACTGACAGAAATGGGTGCGGGTCATCAATATTTGATATCTGAGACGCCAAACAATTTGTCATGTCAGGTTACACCAACTGAAACAGTCTAAAGTGTACTTTTTGTCACAGGAAACCTCTGCAACTGTTGTCTGAACAAAAATAGATGTCATGTGATCAAGAAGGTTGTAAGTGCAATCTGCATTTGTCAGAAGTTCCCATCAAATCCTACTATTATGCCTAGTCTTTTGTTCAGTGTTTTTTGAAATGGTTCTTAAGGCAACGGTGTCACCTGAAGAACCATTTTCAAAATGCCACTAACTCGAGGAAAGATAAACTGAGAAATTAACTAATACATAGCACACACAGATGTATCACAAGTCAGGCGAGCAGCTGTTTCACAACGTATGACTTGGCACTTACACGGCGAGATGTCATTAAGGGGCTTTGATAGGTAGGTTTAGCGCATGTTTGAATCACCCTAGTATTAAAGGTTCACCAAGAGATTTTTTGAGGGCATCTTATTTTGCATCATATGTAATGATTTTTATTCCAGGGGTTCTCCATTATATTAGTGAGGGCAGAGAATGCCGAACATATTCGAAATTTCCCTACTTGAGGGCCAAAATAACCAGAATTCTTAGTTTCCCTTTATTATGTTCTAGAGCCCAAGTCAAGAGGCCAATATCAATGGTTGCGGGCTGGATTTGGCCCGAGGGCCGCCTATTGAGAAACCACGGTTTTATGTAGATCAGTCACTCAGATTTCTTTTTTAAACACCTTGGCAACAAAAATGTCTTAAAAGTAGTGGGAGTAAGTAGTAGTAGTAAATCCAAGTTTTAAATCGGATTTTGTCCCCGTTAAACGGGGGGATGGCCGGATTTACCTAACACTCGTAGCAATCGTCATTACTCCCCCTTCCACTTCGTCCCAATTCAATGCATCCTCCCATCCTCAACCCCCCAAACCCTCTACTCTCCTCCTCCAATTGCTCTTCCTTTGCTTCTTGAAAGTGGCAAACAAAAGTGTATTAGATTTACATTGCACACTTCAAATTAAATATCTCATGCCACCTTTTTTAAATCTGTGAATTGAATTGTAAAAAGCATTTTCATTTTGGAGGGTAAAAAAGAATCTACAAATTTTGTTCTAATCTTTACAATTCTGATGTCCTTGTTCAAAATACCAATTATAAATATGTAAGGCAGTGGGATATTGCAGTGCTTAGTTTGGTAAAAGTAGAAAATATTTCATAGAAGGTGTCAATGAGAACAATATGGCACCACTTTTCCTTAATTCTCAAAAATTCAGGATATATTAGTTTTAATATTTTTATGGTTATTATTTCCATTCCTTTCAGCTTGAGAACAGACCTCAATTCCGAGTGCTGTTACATACTGGTGGTATCAGAAGAGCCAGTTTTGAACTATTAGTCAGGTAAAGTCAAATCTTATCTTGTTCTCATTAATCGTAATCTAACTTAAAAGAACGTATATGGTGCCATTACACTAAGATATAAGGGTTCAGAAGAGAAAAGTTACCAAAATGACAATTTTTATTATCATAAAAAATCAAGTTAAAAGAAAAATGATCAGTGGGTTTAGATTGTGCCTGGTTTATTGTCATAACATGTAACATTGTACAGAAAGAGAAGCATGTATATTGACAAGCGATTAAGAGTTATCGGAAAGTAAAATGCATGTCAAAATTTGATTGTAGTCAGATGCTTCAGGACAAAATGTAGAATACTTGTATGTCTGAGACGTTTGCTGCGCATTAAGCACACTCATTCTCTAGAGTATAAACAACTCAAAGTTTGAACATCTTCGAAGGGTAGTAAACAAATCCAGTTTACTTTCTTCTTTCATTTTTGCCTCAAAAAATAGTTCTCTTGAGGAGAGAGTGACCATTGGTTAGGGTATTTCTCTATAGTGATGGAGGTCCCCGGTTAAGCCCAGGGGCTTAACTGGGATGTTGGTTATTTAAATTTGGACTTTAATTTGTATAATATCAAACTTTGAGTTTCCTCTTCTTGTGTGGGTGTCATTGTCATAATACAGAAAAATGCAAGCTTAATGTCCACTCTTGGTCAACAAAAAGTAGAGAATTTGGGAAGCTACTTTCCCAGGAAAGTTATCGCAGTTGATTCAATGGAGATGAGCTTATTGTAAAAGTAAGTGAGTCTTTCATCTTATATACCCATATAGGAATGTTGCAATTACTTATGGAATTGTTTAAACCACCTTCTGAACAACACAGAGCCCAGCATGTGTCTACTCCTTGAATGACCTCACGTGAGATAGGTTGACTGCCCCAATTTGAACCACTTCAAATAAGACAGATTCATCTTAGCCACAGGCAAAATTGTCTTATATAAAAGAATGAGGCCATATGAAAGTCAAGACAAACTTATGTCCTCGCTGTCACATGTTCTATCACATTGGACAAACTCCGTGGCTGAATGTCTTTGCTTTAATTGTGTTTTTCTCGGTCCCTTGGTCTGTGCTCTCGGGGCAATCCTGGTCAAGTCTAATAGGGTTATTGGGTCAAGACAGCCAGTGAATAAGTTTTGAACAGTTAAAGCTTAACAAATAAAATTTGGGCCAGTGTATTATGAACATTTTAACATTCTGAGCCCTGCAGTAAGCAGGCAACTGAGAGTCCAAAATCTTTGAATTTTTTTTTCAAAAATTTCAAAATTTATGACAAGATTTGATATCAGCATGAAAAACGAGTACAAACAAGCCTAGTCTTAGTCAGTTGTTTTGAGATGGCTTCCCAAATGACCTGCAGTCATTTGGGAAGCCATCTCAAAAAACACTGATTACCTATACATAATCTGCCAGGGTGGAAAGAGTTAAAGACTACTTCTTTGCCCATTGTAATAATTCATAGGATGTCAAGCTATATGGAAACTATAAAGTGAGAGTTGAGGGCAAACAAGTGTTGTGTGTGATTGTCATATCCTAGCAAGTATTGATTTGATGTCCGAGATAAGACACGCTGCTTGCTAAACAAGACCTAGATGCTTATATGCTTACTGTGCTGCAAATCCGCCATGAAATTTTAAATACGGTTAAAAGGGTGAATTTGAGAGTTTCTCAAATGACCATTAAATTTACTAGCCGTTAATACGTTTATGATCTCCAAAATGCAGGTGTGTACTTAACCTAATTGCATTATTTAACTCCATTAGTACTCTCTGGGGATTGGCCAGAGGCAGCTATATCATTGTATTAGCCAATTGGAAGCATTGTTAGAATGGTGGTAGGTTGAAAAGAGCTGGGCTGAAGAGCTTGGAAAGGCTATTGTAATTGGATACTCAAATAAATGTAACATGTAATTAACCAATCACAAACAGTTTAAGAAAGGCAGTGGTACCCAGGAGGTTAACATTTATAGCAGGATAGTTAGAGAGTGTGTATTTGGGCAAGTGATATTAGGAAAAATGTCAGAGTTGGATAGAGTCACATACAGTCTTTTTACCAAGAGTTAACCCTTTTAACTCTGGTAGATTCTGTATAGGTTGTAACATTTAAGTCAGTGGCTTTTGAGAGTGGCTTCTCAAATCGGGCATGAGAATCTTCAGTTTAAAAGGCGATTTTTTTTTTTTTTTGGCCAGAATGTACACA
>JAMKCH010038305.1:0-16218 GCA_023653785.1 Ophioderma brevispina | reverse complement strand
TACTGCACTATCGCAGGGCCGCTGAAAGCATACACGCATGTTGATTAATCAATTAAATTATCTCTAGGTCCTAAGAATTTTTATATTTGTTTTTCTAGAAACTGTTCTTTTTCATTGTTCAAACACCATATATATTTGCGAGTTAGAAGCCAAATTTGATAGGTCTACGACTAGGCAGACTGACCTACGCTGCAAAAACAGTGTTTCGAAACGTGGTGCAAATTAGTGTTCAGAGATTTGACATGTTTAATACCTAAACACTTGGCATCAAATGTATAAACGCCTAATGTCAAATCCCTAAACATGTTTAGATTTTAAACATGTTTAGATGTAAGGTTTCATCAAGTATATTTAGTCTAATTTAGTCGGCATTTCAAATGAGTAATACGACTGTTGAGAATAAAAGGCCCCAAATAACATTATTCGTTTTAAATTCCCTCATAGAGAAATAAGATTGGAGTATTAAAATTGAGTATAAAAGACATTTTAAAATAACAACAAGGAAGGGTTCTTTGAGACCCGTCATCATCAATTCGATACAGACCTGCCAATTTGAGGCAAATAGAAAAGTTGCTCCCTTACTCTGCATGGTATAGTTACGCCATCGTCACTGAAATGGAAGCCGTTGATATTTTAACATATAACATGCATGTGTATATAAGTAATAATTATGGATCTCATCCATAAATTGATGAAACGTAAGTAATGCAGTTTCAGTTCAGGGTAATAGTTTCAGTGCCCCGTATAGTTTGTCTCTTTCTTCTAGTCAAAACCTCGGACTGCATGCCCCACCTCCCATTTTCCGGGCCCATTTTGACCGCGTTCCCTTTTTCTGCTTTTCTGCATGGACCCTCCCCCCGAGACCCCCTGGTAGTATACACTTCAGACAAGTCAACAACTGTTGAAATAAGCGAAGAGTAACCTCACTCGCCAGTCGCCAAAGAATGGAAATGTCCATGTTTGAAAAGGAATAGAAGTGCCATAAACTTTTGAATTCCATTTTTTTTTTTTTTTTTTTTTTTTTTTTTTTTTTTTTTTTTTTTTTTTTATTCCATTTTGAAAATGTTATTTTAGAAGATATTTTATCATTTTGTAAATATGGATATTTGACAAAACTAATCTTCGAAAAATGTGACATTTCATTCAGGAGTGGGCCCTATAGTGATCACTCTTTTTTTCTTGCTATCTCTTTTGCATTTGTTTCTTTTTACTTTACTTTTAATTCGCTTTTTATTCTGTTTTTATCCTTATTCTTTTTTCTCGCTCTGGTTTTCTTGTGTGCTTTTATTAAACTTACACTATAAACTTTACAAACAATGTATTATGCTATGGTGTGGTTGGGTTTGGTAGACCATTTCTGTATGTTTTTCCCTACTCTGCCAAACCAAAGTACGGGTAATAAAAAATAAAAAACGAGTAGAATCGAATAGCCATAGCCATACCGAGTATATAGGACCAACAGGCCACAGGACATGGCCACACACACACAAAATTACGAAAATTAAAGCAAAGATTTGATAAAAGCCACACACTCATAGCGATATTGTACTCGTATTCATAGTTATTTATAACTTTGAAAAAGGCAAGATGAGCTTGGAATGTTGAGTGTTTCAATCAATGATCAGTAGTCATCTTTAACTTCATCTACATGTAATCAAATCTGGAAAAAACAAATATAAAAATTCTTAGGCCCTAGTTTAATTGAGTAATCACAATTGTGTATGCTTTCAGCGATCCTGCGATACAGTAATACGGTTAAAAAGCGGCAATGAAATAAAAGTGCTGTCTTCCAATTTGATGGAAGATGATTGAAAACTAAAGGCCTATATTCCAAACTGAAGTATAACGCACTGATGTCGCCGCCTGATCCGTGAAATCATACTTCCAGCTTCACATTTCGATTGGACAACCGTCTAACTTCTATGAAAGGACAATGAAACATGTAATTTGTTGGTCGTGGCGTAATTCTAATGTTAACAATCACTGGCAAAATGTTGTTATTGTATATGCAAACCGACCGCAAACAACAAGCTTTCATGGCAATTTTGGTGACATTTTCATTTGATTAACATCGAAATTTCTGCACTTGTGCACAAAATCAAGTCCAAATTTATTATCCTTTTGAAATTAGTGGGATAATAGCAGTCTGCACGCCGTAAAAGCATTTTAATGCCGATGTTTGTGAAAAAATGATCTTCATCATGATATGATTCGCATGCAGCCTTAACGGCGAATGGAATATTAACGCAAGCCCATTTTGTCTACGCACAGCGCAGGGACGCAATTTCCATTTTGGTCATGAAATGCGACCTGAAGCGCGTTCGCATAGCGCTCGAAACTTTACGCGTTTAGCGTTGGCATGTGAATGATCGAACTTACTCAGAAAATCTCTCTATCGCATTTTATTAAAGTTTCCTCTTTTTTAAAACACTTGTAGAATTTTTCCCCATAGCGGATTTTTGCGGATTTTGGATAGTTTATAATATTAAATTTTGCGTTCCGCCATATCCCAAAACGGAGACGGGACGATTAATTCCAGGTCAACCTCTCACCCTTGCCTAACATTGTGCATTTGCTGTAGGCATATATTAACATTTTTGGTTGTTTGATATAAAAATCCCATGCTTTTGTAAATACTGTTGGCGTGTGAGACAAACTTAATAGCCAGTTAGAAAAAACTAGCAGCCATCTGCATGGGATGTGGTCAGGGCCGTAGCCAGGGGGTGCGACGCGCCTCAAAAACGGCAATCTGCAAAAGGTACCTTTATCAATGCTGAAGTTAGCCGTTTTTTTTTTTGCCTCCAACGCCGTCCTGAGGCATTGATTTTCCCAGAAAAGTCATGGGCTTTTGATACCATAAAATTAATGTTCAATGTCAAAAATGCAGAGCTTAAGGGGTTTCGCCCCTGACGCCAGTATGGGTCCTAAGACGGGCCCCTGCAACCCCCCCCATTAGTTCTCATGCATCACGCTCGAGGTCCACTTCTCTCTGGAAAACCTGCACCCCCCAAATAATTCCTGCTACTGGCTGGATGTGGTAGTGTCGAGCTTAAGGGGGGTTTCGCCCCTGGAAGCAGTAGGGTCCTACGACGGGCCCATGCACCCCACCCATTAGTTCTCATGCATCACGCTCGAAAGGTCTCCAATGTCTGGGAAAAACCTGCACCCCCCAAATAAATTCTGGCTACGGGCCGGATGTGGTGGTAGTGTTAGGTGAACCACAGTTCCCTGTTATTTTGAACTTCAGGACACATTGCTAGCCAAGTGTAGAATAGTCACTGCAAAATGTGTTAGGCTGATCTTCAAGAAGCCAAAACGTACTCACACCTCTCTTCCCTTCTCATGAATACATTGGTTCCCAGGTCCCAAGGCATTCAAGTGTACGCTGGTGCATTTCTAAAATTGAGAAATCATCACTGGTACCTTTCTTCTCTGTTCCATCTCAGGAAATCCACCTATTCCCTCCGCTCATCAAGTGCATCACTTGTCCTATACTACATTGATATCTTCCTCGAGAGTGACACATCAGCCGCGTTTTCAGAAAGATGTTTTGCACCTTTATACGCGCACATGGATGTGCCAGCGCTTTGATAATGCCCTCGGATTTCTTGCTGCGATCACTGCATATACCCTGACATTACTGAATCGAGGAAGGTAAAAGCACTATCGTCCCAGCGGGCATGAGTGTTTAGAGCGACGTTCGAAAGACGTTGGCACGTCGAAAACAGGTTGACGGTGTTTTTATAAATTTACGGTCGAAAATGCAAATAATCGCGTTTTCGAAAACGTCAAATCGATTTGCATGTTCGACATAAATTAGTGTTGTAAATTTCTAAAACTCTCAACGTCGTTTTTAGACGTTCCAGCGCGATTGCCAATGGGGGGTTCAGAAATCTCATAAGCAGGTGGTATAAGGGCTTTTTATTGTTGGGTCCAGGCTGTGGAATGTGTTACCCAAACGCCATCAAAAATGCTAGCAGTAAAGCATTTTCCCAAGGCTCTCAAAAGGGTGTGACAATTGCCACCAGGGTCATTATAGTGACCCTGATGAATTCATCAGACTTGTAGGAATAAACTGCCGAATGGTGCAGTGTATTCCGTTACAAGTCTGATGAATTCATCAGGGTCACTAGGACCCAGGGTCGCTAATTGTCAAAACCCTCTAAAAACTCATCTTTCCTTTCCAAAATGTAGTTACTGTTTAGGGTTTCCTCTGCTTGATTATATCTCTTCTCTAGCACCTTGTACCCTTTGGCAATTAACACTTTACAAATCCAGTTATTATTATCATAGGCGTAATCCCGGGGGGGATGGGTGGGGATATATCCCCCCCAATTTTTGATGAGGGGGATGAGTCATACGATCATCCCCCCCAATGTTGATGCCGTTCAGCGTTTTGACCAAAAATAACCTAATTTTACCATTTTAGTTAAAAATGGTAAATTTCGCGCGCTTAGCGCGCACATTTGTTCTATTACAATCAAATTAACGATTTAGCTTCTAAATGGCAAAATATTTTGCGCGCTTCGGCGCCCATTGCTAGTCTCATGGACTCTTTTTTTTTTTTTTGGTAAACCTGTTTCATTCTAAAATTTTCATCAAACCATCCCCCCCCAATGTCAAAAGAAATTTCCGCCAAGATTATTATTGCTGTTATTATTAAATCACCATAAGCAGTTATTGTCATGTTTCTTCCAGATAAACTGTAAAAATTCAAGTGTTTGTCAAGACCCCTGTATCTACTGTGGAATGTCTCAATGTGAATTCAAGTGCCTCAGTGCAAGATGTCAAGGAATTGTAAAGAAAGATGGTGTGTCTTAAGCAGACAAACAGGAGCTCTACACAAAGAATTTAAAGGTATTTGAATTGATTAATTGATCATTATTTGGTACCAAGTGATAATATTCATGTTGGGAAGAAAGTTGGGAATCCGGCAAGCTCCTTCCTGGTATTTGATGATTTGGATGGACGGGAAATTTTGACTTTTCATATAAAGAAATACTTAAAAATTGTGGGAAGTCTGTAGAAAATGTGACTCGCTTCCCAGGAAATATATGTTTTGCTCACTTTAAAAACCCCACTTTGTGCCATTATATTCCCACCACTGACGCACAAATCCATAATTTCCTTAAAGGGATGAGCAGCGATATGCTAAAACATCGAAAAAAATCATCAAATTCATGAGTTGTGTATTTTTTATTACTGGCATAGATATGCGAACTTAACTGAAGGGGTTGGTTTGAAATCCGCGCATTAAAAGGCAGACGGGTACTTTTTGTCAATTCGTAAATTTTTATACGTGGGTATCAAAATTCGACGTGAAATCAAAAAAGCCTTTCCCGGTGAATATCCCAGATTTTAACCGTGAATTGTGATATTGAGGCATCATGATGACAATGCAGTTTGACCTCAAACACAAATATTGTTGATCTGTTTGTTATTCTGTACTGGTTTAAATCACAATCAGCTGTTAGTGTAGATTTTGAGACGCTTGTATGTATATTTGCGGAGACAGTATGACAAATTTCCTCAAATACTTCATTTTTTTTTCACTATTTGGCATTTTTTTTTCTACATTAAATCAGTTATATGGAATTGTACACATTTATCCTGATTTCTAAGTTAAAAAATTGTATTTCCACATTTTTCGATTCTCTCGCATTTATAGTGCTAATCCCTTTAAGGTGCTTGATCCGATGGATGTCTTTGTGTTCTTATTGAGTGAGAGGTCTGGCACTTGCACATACATCCCATCAAATACCGTGGGAAACAAATTTGCAGTTTTGATGGTAGAAGCAAATGCAGATTGTAAAGCCCTATTCAATACTGTGCTAATATTGATGGTTAACCATTAAAACAGCGGTTTTTTGTTTATATCTTGGGAATGAAATGGATTTGAGGGCTCAAATTTCAGGACGATAATAAGAAAAATATAGCCTTTCAAAGACGATCGGAACACGCACCTTTAAATAACAACCACGCATGATAACTGCTACAGTGAGCAAGGTCATTGATTGACAAGTGCACAGAATTCGGCTCCTACTCCACTATGTCTATGCTTGTTTATATTACGCCCATGATACAAAAACACTTTCTATTCTGAAGTAATTTACAAATAAAATATGGTCATAATAGTTGTCACATGGCTGTTAGCACTTTGGTGCAAAATTGTCTGTCCGTGATGAAAAAAATGTACACAGTTTTTACCCTTAGCTGGGCAGAAATAAAAACAAAACATGCTGAGCTATCTCACTGTGCATTGACCTTCACTATATGTGAATGAAATTTAGACCAATTAAATATATACCAAAAATGAAATTGAAAATCATCACGGATGGACACTACTTCATCACAGACGGAAATTGTATTTTGTAGTGGTTGTCACAGAAAGTATAATTTTTCACCAAAATGAATTGATTTTGCCATAATTACCATTTAAAGAGACATGAGGAGATTTCCAGGAAGAAATGCCCCCAATTTTTCTTGAACCCCGTTTTTTTACATATTTGGAATGCTTACCAATGTATTAGATCACACCTGAAGTGAATAAGCCAAATACGCCGTCTTTATGTAATAAGATGATGATTAAGTAGTTTCTGTCGTGCACGACAGAAAGTCAAAGCATGGTTTTCTATGGGGAACGATTACGATGGCAGGCAAGTTCAAAACAAGATTTGCTGTTTTCTTTTGCACCTGTTTGTCCAATAAACCTTCGAAACGTTCTTGGTAGGTGGTCTACAACCGATCCAGTGAAATTTGAGAGAAATTAGTATCCTAAAAAAAATCTCCTCCTGTCACTTTAAATGATCATTGTGAGAGTTTTTTCAAAGATGTTTATTTCATTCATTCATTCATTCATTCAACTTATTTTACCACTGAGGCCCAGTTCAACCATAAGGCTGTTTTTCACTAGGGCCGTGGTTGCAACAATTACAAAAGGTACATACAATGCATGTGATAACAACAAAATTTAACAAGATAGATCATGTAGAAGGCTTAGATGAAATGTGCCTTAAATTATTCTTAAATATACTGAATGTTGCTGATTTTTGAAGTTTAGCATCAAGATTGTTCCAAATTACTGCACCTCTGTAGGATAGACTACGCTTCTTGTACTCTGTTTTGGGTTGCGGAATTGTAACATTATACATGCTGTGACGAAAGTTATAATTATTGCTAGTAAATGAAAAAATGCCAGAAAGATATGGAGGTGCTAGCTCATTCAAAATTTTGTAAACCAAGAGCCAACAATTGTAACTTTGCCTATGAGAAAGACGTTGCCAACCAAGGTGATTAAGAACTTCATGACTAGGGGTATCCCAGGCTACACCACAGATTAAACGTGCTGCCCTGTTCTGTATAATCTGAAGACGATTTGCTAATGTAGTACCACAATTTCCCCAAACAACATTGCAATAGTCTAAGTGTGGCAGGATAATGGCATTCCTTCACATAAGTAACACAGATTTGGATAAGTAATGAGGTTTTCATATTTTTTTCAGTACAGAATAACATTACATGAGATAAAAAATACAGCATTCCCAAACTTTTGTATCAACTGCCATTGTGGTTTGTAAATGGGGTCAAAGGTCACATGGGAGTCATTAGAGATCAATCTGTGTACACCCTATAGGAGTCCTGGGCCAGTGGTTCTTCTGATTTGGTATGCATTGAATTTTGCAAGGGGTAAAAAAGTATGAGTCCATTAAGTGTAGGTTTAACATTTTTGCCACACAGACACATACACATTAAGAAAGTAATCCCAAAGTAAAGCATTAATTTATAATAGCCAGCTTTCTTCAATTTAGTCTCAAAACAATCAGAGATCAGACAATATTTTATTACACAAAGAGTGTATGAATGCAAGTCTTATTAAAAACACCTTTGTTGTGGCCACACATGAAAAATAATATGTCTTACCATTTCTTTGTCATTAGATGTGTAACCTGTTGTCCCTTGAAGACCATGGTATCACAGATCAATCAAATATAGAGATGAGACTCACAACTGGTCTCCTAGGAGGTGCAGATAAGCCAAATGATCCAAAAGACACAAGCAATGCCGGTATCAAACCTGGAGCCAGTTCACAGCAAGCTAATACTGCTATTAGTAATAGTCAGACTTGTGCATCAAATCAAGTCACTGGTATGCCTACCGTAACCCCACTTGCTACTCCACTACAAACTGATAGTGATGATCAGCAGCCGGCTGCAGTAGATCAAGCTGTAGAGCCTACTATAATGCCATATGGTACTCAACAGCAAGCTGATGCTGCCAGTTGTGATAGTCAGCAACCTGCTGAAGCAGACCACATCATTGGTATGCATACTGTAACCCCAGATGCTATTGTACAGCAAACTGATAGTGTTAGTAGTACTAGCTCAGCAGCCTATACTGCAGAAATCCCTGGTGTGCCTAGTAATATAACCCCAGATGCTACCGTCAGAAACTGTTGCGCCAGAGTGATAGTCAGCCAGAAGCATGAAGCAGATCAAGTCAATGAACATTACTCTACCCCAGATGGTATCACAGCAAGCTGAGGCTACCATCAGTGGTAGTCAGCAGATGCTGAGCAGACCAAGTCACTGGTGTGCCTACTGTAAGTTCGTAACCCCAGAGGCTCTCCAACAACAGGCTTACTCCACAGCAGTTACTCCACAGCAGGCGACTCCAAACAAACCTGAGGCTCCTACTGTAACCCCGATGCTATTTTACAGACATGATAATTGCCAGTTAGTAAAAGTCAGCAGGCATATTGAAGCAGATACGTCACGGGCCTACGGTAATCCAGATGCTACTCCACAGCAGGCTACTCCACAACAAACTGATGCTCCTACTGTTACCCCAGATGCTGTTGTACAGCAAGCTGAGTGCAGTAGTAATATGTACAGCAGCCGACTGCAGCAGATCAAGTCACTGGTGTGCCTAGGCAAACCCCAGCTATTATCCACAGCAAACTAATGCCAGGTAGTGATAGTAAAGGTGATGCATAAGTATGTTTCGGGTATGCAAATTGTTACCCCAAGTGCCTCTCCACAACAAGCGTCAGTTCTGGTGTACAACAGCCATTGTATTGCAATGATTCCAGTGACCAAATACATTTAAAACTCTTCGTGCTGTACACATGTGTGCCAAAAGGCATCGCTAAGTCTGAGAAAGTCATTCAGACTTGGCAAACAATCAAAAAACAACAAGGTCTCAGTCACAATGTAGTCAACCTCAGGGACATGCTCAAACAAAGGGAAACAAAGTGAATTACATCCTGGGCAAGAATGAATCAACTGGGGAAAGGCCTTGGAATGTGTATACTATCCACTTCAAGCTTAAGGCAGCATTGCATGGGAGAAATGTCACCCCACACTTCTTCACAAGCCCTATTAAGTATCCCAATGCATTTTGCACTCCATCGACCATTCTGGGCAGCGTCCCAAGAAAGTAACAGATTATGACCTGGCTAGCACACTGAAAATAATGCTGGCTTTGGTGAATTTCATGGGAATAACACAGCGGTTGGTTTTTGAAATCGATCAAACCATTCAAAGGTAACGATGTCGGCTTGCCTCACATACTGACATATTTGCAATTGCTACCTTTTGTGACTGTTATTTTCATCATCCAATTTTGATCACCCACATACTGCTGCCAAAATTTTTTAATATTCGGTTGTGAATATTAGAACCAGAATACCTCAAAATGTCATTGTGTAAATATTGAAAGAAGCAGCAAATGTATATCTAAATAACAATTTGGTATACAAAACTATATAATAAAATTAACATAGGCAGCCATTGCAAATTTGTCAGTATGTGAGATGGCCGAGGATGTGGTTTAGACAGAGCAGCTTTTTAACAGTGAGGGTAACACGCTGACATTACACATCAAAGGGCAATCAGGGGTGATAAGCCAATCTATTAGAGCTCTAGATGGATTCTCATTACAAAAGCCCCAGTGAAGGTTTCAAATTCCCCCCCCACCACCCTATCAGAGCCGCCTGTGAGGAAAGACTGACTCTATTACAGCTCTTTGATGCCGGCATTGCCACGTGAATATTGGGTTGATCAATGGATGGGGGACTTGGGAAATCCACGAATTGAGGGAAAGGTAATCCATCCAAGGGTCATTGCAGCATGGGTAAAATCACCCAAATGTTTCTTCCACAGAAAAGGTTTGTCATTCACTAATGTGCTCAAGATTATACTTAGGAGGGGTCCGGGTGGTTCGTCTTGGGTACTCATGGATAAGAGGTTGGATAAGGGTCATTCAAGGTCATTGTTTGAAAAATTGCTTCTTTGCACACAAATGATGGGATATGGGTATATTGTAGTTACCAGTTTTTTTTTTCAAAATTGACCTCAATTGGAAAGTAGAAGTTCAATTATGAATCAAGTTGTGTCATAGGTGCACAGGTGGAAATCCCTCATATGTTGTGAGGTCAAATGTCATAGCAAATGTCATGTGAGGTCAAGTTGAACAAATGCTAAAAGTTTCTTACAATTGACCAATTTTTTAAAAATTGACCTCAATGGAAAAGTTGGAGTTAAATTGGAAACCCAAATTTTGTAAAGGTGCAACATGGGAATCCCTCATATGTTGATGAGGTCAAGATCATGTGCCAAGGTCAATGTGGTGTGAGGTCAAGTTGAAAATGGTCTAAAAATGTTAAATTGACCTCAATTGAAGTGTTGAAGTTCAATTGTCATAGGTGCACCAAAATCATGGAACGGGCCCACAGATTATATCTTTGAATGTAACAAGCGCGAACCACAAAAATCTAGTTTTTTAAGTGTTTCTTTAAAAAATGTTTGATTAACCGTGTGATGACAATAGGACACAATTTGTGTTAAGGTGTCATTAAATTCTAATACCCTACCTTACCTTCTGATACTCTGGTTGGTAGCAAGTATCTTATCTTGTTATGTGGATTCTGTTTCATTCTTGCAGGTATCTGACATTAGAAACAACTTAGCTCACCACCCTCTAGATAGAAACTGCCAAACAGCAATTCAACATTGTTAGGTAGAAAATTTCAACATCATCAAAGATTTGGTTTCTTGTCTGAGCAATTAAATCACTTCACCCAACTGGAAGCAGATAGAGTAAGGGACCGAAATGGAGAGGGTAAGTCTCTTCCTGTTGGATGATGTACACGCATGCTTTGTTTTAGTACCAGGGCCTCAAAAAAACCGTGCGGACGTGGGAATGCCGCCCAGAAAAAATTTTGGAGTCCAGGCCTACAAAAATCCACGGGACCGCGTGACCGCCGGGTCCCAGAAGTCCCAGAAAAATTTTCACAGAAGCAGAAGACAAATTTAAGCCGTTAAAAAAAATCATCGGGAGAAAAATTGGGAAAAAAACAAGCTTCCAAACTAAAGATTGTAGTTACAAATGAACGTGGTCTTTGTGTACAATGGATTTCCCAGAAAAAGGATTAGGTTTATGATCAACCCGTCAGTATCGGAGCGGTCACCATGCTGATAGCATTTGAAAAATATAGTACTCAAACCCAAAGGTACCATGGCTAATTGCGTAAATGTCGGCAGTCTGATCAAATTGTAGAAGTTGTGGTTTAAGAAAAACATAGGGGAAAACAGCAGTCTTCCAGTATAATTATTACATTTGTTTTCCTTTTATTGACATCAGCAAACTTCACAAATAAAGATGTAATCAACACCAGGTCAGCCCGTCCCGCTATTATCCCGATAAACATTTTGAGAACTGACGATCTTTCGGAGCATGGTTGAACAAGGTCGGCCTTTTTCAATTTCAAAAGTGAACAGAAATGCAGGTATATCATTATCCTCCTTTGCTATCCATTTCATCAAGTGTATAAAAGTAGAACATTGATCATTTAATCGACAATGCCAACACATACTAGGCATTAATATTATAGTTTATTATTAGCCGGTCCAGTTGCGAACCAGTAGCTCATAATTATTATTTCATCATAACCCTTGAAGTGGAGTTTCAGCTTGAGAAATTCATTCAAAGTTTTTCCATTCAAAATGATGAATTCCAAAACATACAAGTTGTTTTTAAAACTAAAAACATTACAGTATTGTGCATTTATTTATCCAAATTCTTATCTTAAATTCATGTTTTAAAAAAAATAAACATGTTTATTTTTTTAAAACGGAAAAAGATCCATGAACTCAGTACCTCCATGTGAAATGTAGCACTCAAAGAGTTTAATGTGTACCCTACTTTAGCCTGTGTAATCAATAATGCATAATACCCACTTGACCTGAGGTTCACCTACCAGGGCTGTGGCCGCTGTATATGCACGATGTGGCTTCACCCCCTTGGACTATTCCCAAGCTGATAATTAGGGGGTGGGGTGTATTTTAGAAACATTGGTGGCAAGAAACTGGTGGTGGTGGTGGAGGGGGAAGGGGAGTTGTAAATTTTGTAGTTGTATTTTTTTTGGGGGGAGGGGGAGCTGGAGAAAAACAAAGTTATATGTTTGATTTTTAACAATTTTTAATTTTGGGGAAATATTTGCCATGAGATTTTTTCTAATTTTAAAAAAAAACCAGAAAGACAAATGTAGATTTCTTTGTCTTGTTGACAATTTTTATTAAAGAAAAATTAATATTGTCCATTTTACAATAAAATTACACTTTAAAAGTTATAAACTTAAGTCTTGATTGACAATAAAATTGACCGAATGCTTTACATTATGATACCCTTTGTATTCCACGTGTCCAACTGACAATTTTAAACACAGCATTGAATCATGGCATTATTATAGAAAATATTTCTATTTTTTTTTTTTTTTTTTTTTTTTTTTTTTTTTTTTTTTTTAAAAAGTTCAAAAACAGGCTCAGCTTGCACAGAGAGCATCAAATACCCTTGTACTTCGCGCACAGATTGACAGAAATTTGGTACATTACTAATAAAGGTCCCAGAAAGACTTCAAAATTTGTTTAGGCCGTGAGTCGCAGAAAAAAATCCAGGAAAAAAATCCAACCCGTAAAAATCGCCGATCTATTTTATGAGCATCTGAATGCTGGATCATATTTTATACTTGCATTTGTAAAGAAGAGTAACGTGGTCGGGGTTGTCATCGAGTGAGCGAGCTTTTGAGCTTTGATTTTCTCCGTCCGTATGTGGTAATCGAGCAGGGGGAATACGTGCGGACTTTGCCCAACACGTTTGACCCCATGCAAAGCATTCTCTTTTATTTTTAGAGCAATTTTAGGCAGTGGCGACAACGAGGTTCTTATAGATTGAGAGGCAAAGCGTTACGTCATCTTTAGAAATTCATCGTCACGCATGTTTGCCGACCACCAAGAAAAAATAGAGTACCAACAATAGAAGCAATGGCTGCCTCCGCTCTTCCACAGCTGTGGGTGCCGCTTTGCATATTACACGAAATCGGTAGGATACAAATTGATGTATGTGTTAGATGTGGCCAGGTGTAATAAGAGTGCACCTGGCCTATTGTGCTCAGATACTCTTTTTTATCATAATGCAATGCGACGCTAGGTGAAACGATGTATTCATTGAGGCGGTTATTTAAATCAAGAGACTGACGTTCATTTCCTTCGTTGTGTGGCATGGTAGGACAAAATTTAACCCAACCCAATTAGCACCCAACATCCAACAACTGATATTTTGACGGATTGTTGTATCGAATGACATTATGTGTGTCATACAAGCACCCCCCCCCAAACAAAATTATTCCGTGCAATAGTCAAAATGTCAGCAGCCCAGCACGGGCGACTGGTTTGAATGGGCTTCACCCCTTGGTGGGGACAAATTTTGAAAACTGATATACATAGGGCTGCAGGAGCATTGCTCTCATAGGAACATTGACGTTCTGCACCAAAAATTTCCATTTTTGTCCGGCTATAGATTCACAATATTGCACAAAGCACAATGATTTTGCGATGCCATAATGGCACACCACATACTTGTGATCTGCAAGTGTATTTTAACATAGAATGAGGCCGTCACTGTATGTTACCGATGTCGAAGCAGGTTAAAATAATTTCATGTCCTTTGTAATATTCTATACAATTCAAATGCTCACATAATTTTTTTTTTTTTTTTTTTTTTTTTTTTGTTTTTTTTTTTTTTTTTTTTTTAAAAATTTTTTATACATGGAATTTGTTGTAAGGCTGGTGCTTTCAAACCCAAGCATTAGGTAAGTGAGCCGGATATGCAAAAAATAGGTGTCTTTGGGGGAAGAAACAGAAATAGGGTTTTTTGGGTGAGGCGTCAGACCTTTTACGCAAAACATGCCTTCTTATTTTATCCATTTTATACAGTTACGAAATGAATCACAACTATGTCATTTTTTGTTCCAAAAAAGCCATCAGAACCCCCCTTATGCCACATTAAAAATTTCGGTGGCGCCATGCCTAAAGTAAAAGCGGTCCCATGCTAGCATTGGTCCGCCCATCACTATCGCCACGGGCATCCATGATCCTTTGCTCTTTTTTTGTGTCGCAGTTCGGGGCACCAATGTTGAATTTTATGGGGATAGTTATACATAATTTTTTCGCCATTATCGCCTATTTAATTGACATATATTTGTAATATACGGCATCTGGAGGATGTTTTTGTACAACTACTTTCATCTGAATCGGAGCTTTGGTGGATTACGTGCTGGTGATGTTTGTGAAGATTTTGTCCAGATTGAATCGAGGATCAGAATTCGGAAAATGTTTATCTAGTCTTATGTATTTATCCCTTCACACCATGGTTGCCCCGCGAGCCTCTGGCTTTTTCGCGTCGCTCGTACTGCGGGTATGAGTGGGCCTTTATTCCTTGCCAGGTTTTACTCCCCCCTTTGTAGTCCCATTGTGACCGCCAGGCATGTTGGGGACATGTCCTTGTCCTCGTGTCTGCTCCCTTGCATAATTTTAATTTTCTCTTCGCCCTTGTTATAGCCTCACGTGCCACCATGTCATCTGTTTTTTTCTCGGTGTATTTCCAGCTCGTGCCGAATGACTCTCTAATTCTTCTCAGATTTCGGGGGGTGGGGTGCCCTGCGTCTGTCTTGTGTCGTCCGTCTTGTCTCCTTGGCCTTATCCTATTCTACATTTGGATATCCCAGGTTCTCGGCACGGGTTTAATTACTGTAAATAACATCCGCTGCATGTGCGTCTTACTTATGATGTTGCAGAAAGATGTCACCGTGCCACTCCGCAGATGTTGATGTGTAAGGTTCCTTCGAGCCAGACAAGAACCCTCATGAACTGTTTGTGTGAAGTTGCTGTTATTGTTTAAGAGAAGGACCTGGATATAGATACACTAGTATGGTCCGAATGGAAATCCAGAAGTATTTGGACGGATTGGATGTGTATATGGAGAGAAAGACAGATATGTAAGGCAGGGCTAAGCCAGCTCCATCTCCGTTCAGGGCCTCTCCCTCCGGGTCAGCGACCAGCGAAGGATTCTACCCAAATATTCTACCAATCCCAGACAATCAAGATCTTCCATTTGCTTATAGTTCGGCGATACTACTTCCGTTGGTTGCAGAGGCCTAATGAAACAGTTTATAGGGCAAGTTCGCCCATCCACCACTTATTCTTATGAAGATAAAGGGCTATGATTGATTGGAATCAGGTGGATTTAAGTGAGACTTGTGAAGGGCTAATCTTCTCCATCTTCCCTTTCATAGTGAATTGGAAGATTATCAACGGTCGAGTAGTCCGACGATGACGCATCTCTACAGTTTAAAGTAATCAAACATGGATTATGGTACCGGTGGTACCGGTAAGACCGATCTACACTTGAGTTATCCGGCTGCGAATCAATGTATTAAACTTTGAGATACTTGGCCTCGGTCCGATGATGATTCTCAATACATGAGCAGTCGGGATGTAAATATCTCCGTAGAGCAAAGATAATAAGCCGGTATCAACGGGCATCCGTGGTGATGCATATGATTATAGGTCGGAGTTAAGCAACCGTTGGTAGCAGTCACTAGAGCCCATCGGCCATTGTTAAGAATCATATTTATGGTGATAGAGAATTGGACAAAGGTAACGTGGTACCCGTAAGACAGGAGGCTTTTTCGTGGTGGATCGATGATAGCATGGTGATGATGTTATAGATAATGAATGAGTGTCATGATTATTCTAGGGTCTGTTCTACTACTTGAAGACCGTTTTTGCTTCACGTCCCGTGGTTAACTCGGTTCTTGCTGCAAAGAAACCGCCGAGTTACTGGAATTAATGAGGGTCATGAGTTAGTTATAAAAGAAAATGA
>JAMKCH010038304.1:0-14782 GCA_023653785.1 Ophioderma brevispina | reverse complement strand
TAAATTTGGTACCGACCAGATCTTTGCTTTTTTCTCTTTCAATGGTATCCAATGCATGACCAACAATCCCATATGATCATAAGTTAAGGACAGAGTGAATAACAAATGATATAGGGTTGGGGGGGGGGTTAGTAAAAGCGAAAAATCTTGAAGAGGATTATTATATCTATATATCTGTGTGCTAGTAGATCAAAGACGTAGAGGCCTACGCCATGAATTATGGGGTCTGTGAGCTGAAAACCTGATATAAGCATTTTAAAGACTTGTTTTAAAACATTTGACTCATATTGTGTTCGAACATCCCCCACAACTCGAAATCACCAATAATTGACAAACCTTGACAACGCGCAATTATCGGCCTAATTTTTCCCTTTCCATAGTTTCCCGATTCATTTGTACGTGCCACGATCGGTTCTTGGGTAAGCAAAAGGTCCGCCGGGCAATTTCCGGTTTCCTCACGTTCGAGCGGCGATAGCCCTATCCATTGTATAGAGATCAGTGATTTTTCGCATCGTTTGAGGAAGAGCGCCCTCAAGGGGTTAAGCTTACAAATTATCAGGCGGTGGCGGCCAAGCTTCATTCATAGCGCAAAACTGCCGAACGAGCATGGGACGAGCTGAACAAGTGACCAAAATTTGAAGTCCTGTGCGCGGGTTTATAAATAGATCAAGTGAGTGGCGAGTGGGGAATTCCCGTACGGAGCCCCGACCGTTAAATCGCCTTGCTTTAGTTTAGTCGGTGGTGCATATTGTGCTGCAAAACTAATCATCAATTCGTTTTTGAAGACCCGGACATGAGAGTTGCTACATGCAGGTCAAACGAATACATTCCACGGTGTGCATTGGCTCTATACCCTGGGGCTAACCTGAGTACCCGGGCCGGGTACATGGTCCGCAGCTATAAATTAGCGGTGACTCTGCGATGGAACACGAGGTCAAGCGAGCCTCTCTTCAAACGGATTCCCGTTTAACCGTTATTCATACGCAAAAAAATACTTAACTGGAGTTGATTCTTCTTCAACTCCACCGGATTTGAGTGGAAAAAAATTGATATCAAACATATTTTCGACTTTAGAATATTTGTCAAGTTTTAGTGAATTACGTGCGAAACCTATGTGAAACGCAAAAACGACGCCATCTTGGCCGGCCCCCCTGCAATTATGATGCAGGTTTAATAAGGGAGTGCGATGAGTGATGTTTTTAGAGTTTTTGTTATGTTGGGTGAAATATGGATGAAGTTCATCAATGAGTTGTTTTTAGAGTTATTTGTTGGTGAAGTAATATTTTTTTTATGGGAATGTACTTTTGCATCATTTGAGGAAAAACACCCTCAAATTGAATTAAAGGGGCATTATGCATTTTTCAAAAAGTTATGGAGTTCATCGATGAGTTATGTTTTAGAGTTTTTTGATGTTTTGGTGAGTTATAAATGGAGCCCATCAATGAGTTTTAAGCGTTATTTGTTAGTGAGGTATGAATGGAGTTCATTGATGAGTTTGTTTGTTTGCTCGTATCCACAAGTCATTGGTAATGGCTTTGTGGTGGTGTCAGGATTAGTTCAGCTAGTGCGCTTATCCGGGGCCGTGTGTATCCATGATACGGACGCTCCTAACATGGCCCGCTATTTGAGGCTGGGGCGGATTGGGAACAGTCAGGGGTTTACACCCTACTCTTATTCGACACTGACTGCGATGTACATGTACAGTTGTGACTCTCTGTACAAGGGACCGACGGCTTAACGTCCCCTCCGAAGGACGGGATGCTTTCATGATCCATTTGCCCAATTCCAAGTGGACCATGGAGGAGAGCGGTAATTCTGTATTTAATAAATAGCTGGTATACAGATCAAATCCAGAATTGGTAGTACCCGAATAAATCCCAGCAAGTGCCACGACCCCACCGGGATTCGAACCCGGGAATTTTAATGGTAAATTTGCGCCAGAGGCAAGCACCCTAACCGCGAGGCCACGATCTCCCACACGATGAGTTATGTTCTTAGAGTAATTTTGGTGAGTTAGGAATGGAGTTATTTTTGGTGAGTTATGGAGTTCATCGATGATTTAGGTTTTAGAGTTTTTTTTTGATATGTTTTGGTGAGTTATAAATGGAGCCCATCAATGAGTTTTTAGACATAGTTGGCAGTGGTGTTTGTAACCCACCCTTTTAATTTTCAAACCACCCTTTTTTATGAAACACCCTTTATACTGACCTCAATAACCCACCCTTTTACTTTAGGGGCTGTGACACTTGGTGTGCAGTGGGTTCTGAACCAGATCCATCATTTTGGGTAATATCGTTGGTCTTGGAAGTAATTAGCCTTGTCTTGCCGTGTCTACACAAAACAGGTGCAACAAACATTTTGAAAATTCATCATGGCAATAGGATTTTTGATTTTTTCCCGTATTGAATACATCATGGCAAACATAATTCCACAGAGAGGCGTTTGGGTGAGTTATGGATAAAGTTCATCAACCTGTTCAGAATTTGTAGGGTTTTTTTTTTTCGTGAGTTGTGGCATTCATTGATGAGTTATGTTTTAGAGGTTCTTTTTTGGTTTTGGTTAGTTATGGATGGAGTTCACCAATGATGAGTTGTTTTTAGAGTTCTCTGTTGGTGAGATATGGGTAGAGTTCATTGATGAGTTATGGTTTTAGAGTTCTTGGTGGTCGCGAAAGCCGGGTGACCGCCTTGTATCTATTAAAAGGCCATTGCTCCATTATTTACCTTTTTTAAAGGGCAATTCCATTAATCAATTTACCAATTAATTCCTCCATTTGCCAATTAAATGGCCATTCAGGCCATTTCTCAGTAACCAAATAAAGGGCTATTCCTCCATTTGCCAAATGGGCCATTCCATCATTTACCTTGGAAAGGGCAATGCAATTTTATTTAAAATTAAAGTGCCATTCCTTCATTTACCAATGAAAGGGACATTCCTCAATTTACTAATTATTAAAATGCTATTCCTACATTTACCAAATAACCGGCCATTCCTCAATTTACCAGTTAAAGGGCCATTCCCAATTAAAGGGGCATTATATGATTTTCTGAAAATGGTTAAGATTATAATTGGATTAAAGAGGCATTATGTAATTTAAAAAAAAATTGATAGGAATGTATTTTTGCACCATTTGAAGAAGAGCACCCTCGGGTTCATGTTGACCTCAAATACTCTGTGCTACACTACATTTTCTTTCTATTTTGCCAAAGCATATTTTATGTACATCTTGAATCTTATTTGTTCAAAAACTGTCTTCCAACCAATAACTTGTCTTAGGTGTCTCATGCATTGCGTCTCCAAGGATCATTCCAGTTCCACCATACACGTGGGTCTTATGCATCATTGATGCTCTCGTTTTTTCATATACAATTTTGATAGCGTAATAAACCCTATTCTTTTTGTGTGCATACTGTGCAAAAACGTAAAACAATGTTGTTGGCAACATTATTTCTCCCGTTAAAGGTATCGAATACTGTTTAAAACATACAATTTTGAGCCAATGTTTTGGGTCCTAAATGCACTGTTTTCATGAAAATCGACTATTATCAATGATGTATATATTTATTAATCTTTCCCTGGAGAATGTCAGCGCACGATAGTGTTGAAAAAAACCCCATGTGCGCTTGGCCGGATACGAACCGGCGACCTTCGTATTACATGCACGACGCTCTAACCGACTGAGCTATCAAGCAGGTCGGTAGAGGAGCGATAGATATCATCTATAGGTGTTAGGTTCGAAAGGTGTCCTTCGCTTTCCTAACGGATAGCATCAGAACTGTATATTTAACATATACGATTATATTTGTTTTGAAATTTAAACTACTTAGTTCTCCGGGTAGACAAGGATGTATATATTTATTAATCTTTCCCTATCGATGATGCTTTGGAGCGATCCATCAAGCTCATAAGTTCTACAAATAGTTGGAGATATGGAAAAGTAAAATTCAATGTTGGAAAAGCAGACCTTCCTGACGCCAATTGGCCTCAATTACTAATTCAGTGAAAATAAACTACACCAAGTATTAAAAATATGTTGTTCTAAATTCAAATTGATGTTTTTTCTCACTTTCGAGTGACTTGGTTTACATATAACAGAAACCCATGCAACTGCATCGACAACATACACACTAACAACAATAATTCCCAAAGTAATCAGTTTAGGATGGATACTTATAAACGTTGCTGAAATTCAGCAGCAACGTTTTATTCAGTGCTTGCCAGCAAAAGTGTAAAAAATACTTTAATCTTAATACATACATCAGGAGCGTTGTTTCACGGTAAAACTACAGGGATTTCTTCTGATTATACGAAGAACTTTTTTATCATTTGTTCCCTTTCTTGGAAAAAAAAACGATGTACCTTAATTCAACAATGACTACATGTCTTTCTTATTGTAAACCGTGTATCTCCTTAATTAAATCTTTTTAAATCTTTGGACGATTGTAATCATGAAATAACAGCTGTGACCGCATCAAAGGCACTCGTCTGTTTAAAATATTTGATTCCCAACCCATTCGCTACTATTTCTCTCGCTGTTTGTCTAAAAGCCTTCGTCCTGACGTAATAAACAAGAACATTTACCCAGCTATTACCGTATACTGCGATAAAAGTTATAAAAGAAGTATAAACTGGCAGATCGGAACCGGTTGTACTCTCGTAAAGGGTAAAGAAGATTCCCGCTGTGGCGCAAATACCATAAGAGGCGGTTATAATGACAAATGTCGTAGCAGCTTTTGACTCCTTTTTCGTGCTTCGCCCGGAAACTCTGTTCAGCGAATTTTCCTCCGCCTCTATACGTTTGAGATGCATTCGGGCAATGTGGAACATTCTTCCATAAAGAAAAATAATCGTGAGCAAAGGTGCGATAAGATAAAGCGTGAAAGAGACATAATTGACAGAACTGCTTGAAGTTGTGGATAAAAACCAGCACATGTATGTCGGAGTGTCAAAAAAGACTTCGAAGTTAAAAAGGTATGGTACAAAGATCTCGTATAATAGAGCTCCGATCCAAATGAATACCAGTACCACACGCGTGCGTTTCAGAGTCACTAGAGAAGGGTAGCGTAGGGGGTATGTAATTGCGATATACCGTTCAGCAGATAGCGCTACAAGCGACCAAGAGGTAATGAAACCTATTATTCCTCCAATTACAGAATTTATGAAACACATGGATCTTCCAAGCGGCCAGTAACCCAAAGGTGATGCGATTGTTGCGGGAAGAGTTATAATGATTCCAGTGAACAAGTCGGACAGGGAGAGAGAATACATAAATTGCCGGGATATATCGTTAATGTTTGTTGCCTGTCTCAAAACCACTAGGCAGAGACTGTTGCCGAATAGAATGAGAAGAGTTGCGATAGCCAGAACCAACGATTTCATTACAATACGCCATTGTTCTAGCTCTGAATTCAATTAATCTATTCCTGGCAATACATAGGAATCGTTTTCCATATCCGAGAAGCTCTTGTCCGCCCAAACCGATAGATGCAAGTGCCAATAACTCAGGTAATTCCGTACGATGCAACTGTAAAAATGCTTTGAATAGTTAAATGCCAGGAAGATAAATTCCCTCAGTACTTTATCTACTAGAAAATCAGTTTAGGGTTTCCAGAAGCAAATTAATTAAAAAGACAGTATTTTCATAAAGTTACAAGCACGTACGTTGCAAAGTCGGAATAAAGTTGCCAGTTTCTATCCGTAAACATGCCGAATTTATTGTTTGCGTGTATGAGTGCAGTTTGCTTGAGTGAGTGTAGTTTAGAAAGCATGCAAATAAATAACATATGAAATGCAAAGAAGTTATAAAGGCACATTGAGCTCGTCCCTCTGCAAGTTGCATCAAACTATAGGGGGTAGAATGTCTTCCGTTTTTATTGTAAAGGTGCAACGAGAGATTTCACATAATAGGTGTCCCTAAAATTGTGAAAAATCTGATTTTTGTATAAATATAATCTTTCTATCAAAAATATTCCCACTTGAGATGATTAAGATGTTATTTGGTACAGAAATTTTGCAGTTTCTAATTCACCAAAGGAGCAAGTACTAAATTCAGCATATATGTTTTATATTGAAATTTAGCAAATATAAATCGCCTTTTGTTTTCACTTTCAAGGCATTTTTAGCCAAATACAAGGTATTGTACTGCGGCGGCGATGATGATTGACAGAAGTTATTTTCTCCCGGTGAACAGTCAAAGTACTCTATAATTGTGACAAAAACCACATTGTAATATGTTTCACATCTTGGAAATGATTTATGATCATTCGTAGAACGTGTTTTTACGTTCCCTAGAGCGGATGTAATAGTAAAAGTAATCCCTCACAGGATTAACGTGTATGTGTAATTTGGGAAAAATAATTCTTTGGATAAGCTTATGAAAGAGATCTGGACCATTTTATATTGTGAACACACAGAAATAATTGTTATATATTTTAGGAGTCTGATCCATGTTTTTTTTTATCCTGAAGGAGTTTTGTTCCGCACGGTCGTTGGTCCGAAAAGTTTTTATTCCAAATGACAGGTTTTGTTTTATTCCGACAGGTCGTTGTTCCGACGTTCGGGACATTGATCCCTTGGACTAAATAAAAGCCTTTTGAACTAAAAACCCTTCAGAACATCAACTTGTGTTTGCTCTTAGGAAAAACGACCCTTTGAACCAACAACCCTTTACCTTTTTTCGAAATATAAACCCTTCGGAGCAAAAAAAATAAAGAACCTTCTGATCATCGACCGATCGGACAAATGATTCTTCTTATTTGGAATTACGACCTTTTGGAATAAAAACCTTCCTCGTGTTTCTACATCGAACAACAACCCTTCGGACAGAAAAAGAAACAAATTCGGACCAAAGACCCTTCGCAACATCAGGCTGACCCTGATATAACCGAATTTGTTAAAACTGGTGTCAAATCGTTCGTTTGGCTTTTGGTTCAGTAATAAGTGGGCAAAATGTAACAAGGATCTACGTGGTCACACAAAGAATTAAAATAGTTTTTCTGCTTTAGTAAGACCAGAGCAATAATTTGACGCCAGTTTCAACAACATCTGAGCATTGGATATTTTTGCCCCAGAATGACCTTTAACCTTAGAACCGTGTAACTAAAGGTTTTGATGCAGTAAACATTAATTACATCGTTATGAATTCAGCAAAATAAAGGATGAAAGTTTGACTGAATTTGAAAGTTGGACCGGGGGGTCTTGGATTTTCGTTGGGCACCCATGCTCGTTCCAGGGGTTCTGAAAGTGACATCTAACTGGACCAATTTTCAGTTAAAATATACACGGCCCCTAAATGGACCAGCTTTGGTGAAATTATACTAGTTTTCAGTGAAAATATACACCTAACGGTACAGCAGTAATATGACATCCTTACTGTTCTTTTTTAAATATATTTTCCACTAGTATTATCCCAGTTATATACTCTCTTTTGAAATTACACTTATAAGGTATTATAAACATCTTTACTTGTATGCAAAATATTTTTGATTAATATTGTAACAATTAATTTTTCACTGTAATGCATTATTTACATAATTATTTATCATATTGTTTTTGCTGTAGGCCTATTCTATGATGAACAAATAAAAATTTATTGAAGTGGTAATTTGCAGTGAGATTATACCCCTTGCGGGACCTGTTCTATATTTTTTTTTTCCTTTTTTTTTTTTTTTTTTTTTTTTTTTTTTTTTTTTTTGTTTTTTTTTTACAAGAAAAAATGACACTTGTACTTCTCACGAAAAAAGTACACACTAGGGTATTGTGCTGATATGTTTAGGTTAATTTTCCTATTTGTATCATTGAACAGTAACAATCATAACTGAATTCGTACCCCAGCGGCTAGAACTTGATTAATTTGAATGAGTTACCCCTAGGGGGGGGGGGGGGGGGTGGTAGTCCCGCATTTGCAGCTACGTTCTTTTGGTTTCGGGAACGAGCATGGGTTCCAGGGCAAAATCCAAGAACCGCTGTTACAAATTTTAGTGACCGTAGGAAGTCACCGACGCTGAATTCGCGCATGTGTAATACATTTGGGTGATGACCCTAAAATATACACACAACGAATGTGTGTTTAACATTGTACGAGTCATGCAAACCATGCTTCACCGCGCCCACAAACACGTTTCCGGCGCATATAATTATGACAGCAATCAATACTCCATTGCAATTCCAGTTCAACTTGGTTCCACTGCCGGAAAATAGCCATGCATATTCCATTGTCACCTTATTAAAGTGAATGTCACCTTGCAATGATGACAAGTGGGTTCAGAAGATCTAAGGAATACGACACAATAGTAAATCTCACTAGTCACAGTATATCGCGCATAATCTACCAGTTTTAGGAGTACCTTTTCAAACCCTAATTGCCGGGATGGAATCATGGCGAACGGTATGAATAAAAAAACAAAAACAACACTGAACAACGGAAAGTCTATTAAATTACTGTTTTCAGCTTGCCGAAGGCCCTGAGCCATACCGGATTTTCCATTATCATTGCGAAGATAATTTTTACCACCCGAGGGTCTAAAAAAGACTCTCGAACGTCATGAAACACAATACAGAATTCACAATCTCCCCAGCGTATCGCAAATATGACGTCCCCATTCAGTAATGGAGTAATGAGCGGCGCTCTTCCTTTGTAAAATGTATTGAAAGAAGTGTGTACGTGTTACAGAGCATCGCGTGCTGATTCGCTGATTCCCGAGGACCCGGAATCTACGCAGGGAAGAAACAACCACGAACTAAGAATTTTCTCGAGTCCAGAAAATCTGAATATGATTATCCTCGGAAGGGCCACTTGAGAGCAGAATGGAGAATAAACAGATAGAACGTTCAAACGTCAAGTGGGTCCGGTTGTTGTTCTTCGTTAGTCTTCTTTCTTCCTGGGGATGAAATGCGTCAACCTATTTCAGTGGTAAAATTACCCAGTAGCATGTGTAAAGGTCACGGTTGATTACGTGTATGTTGCCAGGTAGCTAAGACACTCTCTCATGGGTGGGGGGGGGCGGGGGGGCTCACCAAGTTCGTACACCGGGGACCGGATTAATTGATGATATCAGAATATAAGCAGGTGATTGACCATGATAGCTGTAAGTCAATCAGAATCTTGTGGTGTGTTTTTTCAACCTGTAACAAATAGTGTTGTTTTTTTTCCAAATTGCCTAAACAAATTTCCTTCTTTTTTTCCAGTGATGAGACGAAGCACCTAAGTTCTTAGATGCGTGAAGTGTTTTTCAATCTAGAGTTAGGAAGACCATAAAGAAGAAAATTGCAAACGATCAATGTTTGTTGGAGCTAATGTGCGAGATAGTTCCGAATTGACTAATTGTCATATGGGCGACTTCATTTTAAATCAATGGTTTTTTTACAAAACTTGGTCGCAGAAAGGAATCAGTTTTTTATCATTGCGTTGTTTAGGATAACCGTCTTGCAATGCAGCTGAATTCAAACGGCAGAGTAGAAATTGTTTGATTGTAGAATTTCCCGCTCATTGGACGCACGGTTACCTGCGGCCAATTCAGCAAATTTTGACAAAGGTACGTGTGTTGCAGAAGTCTTCGTTTGAAGCAAAACGTTATAATACATTCTGTTGCGAATGGTCAATTTCAAGTTAACGATTCAGGGATATCATGATACGTTGGATTTATTAACAAAATCATGCTGCTACACACTGTAAATTGAGCACAACTTGATTGCTTCAGCTGCAATTCGTGCTTAAGACACATACAAATCGAGGTTAAACAATGTCCTTCATAATTAAGGGCAAAACTACTGGCTCACTAATGACCTTTTTGCCGAACTTATATAGTGTAAATTATATAATCAAAATAGGATTTTAAGGGCATAATTCTTGCAAACTCTGCCAGACAACAACGAGTAACTAAGAATATATCAAGATTATTGTACATGTATTTTTACTAGTTATTGCGTATACAAATAACTGTCAATATAATGAAACCGAAGAATTTTGCTTTGTTTTGTTTGTTGTTTTGTTTGTTGTTTATTGTTTTTAACAAACAAGTTTTTACTACAGCGGATTTTCGTTACGACGCCAGCATGTGTACTAAATCGACTTTGTAATATCGGATTTATTATCCCGGGGCGTTCTGGATTGGTCTGGTGCCCTTGCTCGTTAAAAAACGACAGACTAGCTGCAAATGCGGGCCTACCACGCTAGTTGTCTCAAATGCACAATATAGCTTCAGTGCCGCAAGGGTAATCAAATTCAGATTGTGATTGTGACTGTTTCATTAATATAATAATAAAATTGCCAAAAAACCTCAGCAAATAACCCCGAGTGTTTTTTTTCTAGTTACAACAGCAAGTCTCATGGTGAGTGGAACAGTCGTAACTGACATATTTGACGAAATTGAGTTATTTATTAATATGAAAAGGTAGACATTACGCTAAATTTGATATACTTTCCAAGTGACAGTCTCAATGTATTGCAGAGTTATTGAGTTTTTGTGAGTGCAACAATCGTACTGGGTAGATACGAACTTTGTTGACGACAATGAAAACTCGGCATGTAGATACACCCTTTATTTCTTGTAAACGATGGTTTTTAAAAGGTGTATACTAAAAATCTCACAAATATTTGTTTTGAAAAGAGCAATTTAATTTTTACCAATTTATGCTATTTATGCTAATTTCGGCAACATCTCATATTTCCGCGGCCCATTACTTAAATTAATTTTTTACAAAAGTAAATGAATACGCAATGATTTTAACGTCTCTTTCAAGTAATAAGGGCTCAATTTTTAATTGCGAGTTATGCTAATTAGGTCTAATTAGGTGTTATACGACATTGTTGCCTCATATATTGAATATTCCCGTGTCGTGCACAAAAGTCGTAACTGGTAGATACTTAATCGGTTGCAGCGACAAATCGGGAATCGTGTGTGTAGTTTTTACACCATTTAGTATAGCCAATTACTTCTTAAATGGGGAAGTGACATATTTAATAAGATAATTGAAAATACATTTTTTAGCGTGTGTAAGATTTTTTCATTTGATAAGGTCATAAAGAATAGAAACACAAAAATGCTTCTCTTGTAAACGATGAAAAATGTAGACTACACTCTGCTTTTTGCACACTCACATGACGAAAGTATTATCTTGTTCCCTCTATTCCAGTGCACAGTGTCGTAGCTCACATAGATCGTAACTTTGCCTATTACTTTCAACACATAACGCACAAGGCAGCGCGAATAAGCACCAACTCGGACTTATTCGCAAATGAAGTTCTTCCAAATCAATTTTGGTAAATTGAGACCCTAGCAACATCGAAAACCGCTATAGTAAATCATTAATCAATTACTAGAACTGCGTAAGAAATTGATTGGTGGAAGGTCCATTGTTCTCAATGGGCTTGGCCTGGGGGTTTGCGGGCGGTCTCACTTTGTTTTGTTTTTGTCCTCTGTCTTGTTTTGTTTTTTGTCCTGCCTTTGATGGCCCACAATAAGTCCCACTTTCTACTGGGTGGGGTCAATCTTAAAGTTCTTTGATCTTAATGGCCTCTCCCACACACATATTTCCCCATACTCAATTATTATTTCAACATGTTTTTATTCTTTCTATAATCGTTTTGTGTTTAAATGCCAAATAATTTAACTGTATAAAACAACTCCTAATAATGATATATAATTATTATAGATTTAAATTTTGATGCTATTGTATTCATTATAGTATAACTTATACACTGTCATACTTCTCCCATTATTTAAACACTAAATGCATAACCGTTTTATGTATTGTCATTAATGTATAATCTGGAAGATGAGTGGTGAATAAACTAATGTGCCTAACTGTCTAACTGTCTAACTTTGGTATGAGCATTTTAGACAGTCACAATTATTCCTTATTTTAATCCTATGAGCTTGCACCATATCTGCGCCATTTTTATCCAAATGAGCACAACTACTTCGGAAATTGCCTGTACAACTGAAAAAAAATTGGACCCCTATTATTGATTTTTGCTGTTTTAAACCTGTCACGCCAAGAACTGAGGTTATAGATAACACAAAATCGTTTTGTGGACTCCTTGTGTTCGCCAAATAGCGTGTATACTTTCCACCATGATTGGATACATTCAAAAAATTGCCCCTTGGTACTCTTTGTCTGACTTGTACAGTCCCATCATTGGTGAACCTCAATCATGTCATCAAAACAATGCAACAACACATTCCATCCAGGTGTACATATAATACGGAGCCCCTCTCTGCAGTAAATCGACTGACTCCTGACCTAGGGATTAGTCCAATATGGAAGGTTTAAAGCCCATTACTTTCATTTTACTGCCGACTTTGGCCAATCATACCTGTTACAAATGTTCATTAAAAACGTCGTTTGAACTTGCGCTGGGACTTCAAAACAATGAAACGCCGTGTTTTTTGTTGTTTTGTTTGTTTTTGTTTGTTTTACAAGTTACTTTTGCAAACTAGAAAAGGTTGTTGTTTCGGTCCCGACTGATACAGGGTGATAACAAAAACTTGACCCTGATTGTGTCCGCCATTTTGAATTTTTAAGTAACAATTCAATCTAACATATTTGGTATATCTGCAAAGCTGGGTTCATTATCTTTATTTTACTGCAAAGATCATTCACAATCGGTTTATGTATAGACCGAGCTCCCTCACAGTCGTTTTTGAATCAAGTAGTCGGTTATCTGCTCTGTCCCACGGATTCACATTGAAATGCCAGCGTTCAGCAAAGGAAATCATGGTCCAGAAGAAAATCAGGCTATTTATCATGCAGATTCTGATTCGAAAACGGTAGCTCGGCCTATATTTACCGTTTGAAAAGATCTTTCAGGCAACTTAAAGATAATGAAAATGAAAAAAACCAAACACACAAAAAAAGACAAAAGTTTAAAATATTATATTATTTTAAAAATTCAAATGGAGGACACAATCGGGTCAATTTTTTTACTCACCTGTATTAAAACCGCCGGTTTTTTTTTAAAACATGTCCCTACAGTGTAGGAATGTCTATAATAGCACACTGCGTTTTATGATTCGCATTGTTTACGATTTTTATTAACAATTTTATTATTGGACTCTGTCCCAAAGCAATTGAGTTATGTTTTAATAATACATTCTTATTTAATACCTCATTTCACAAATGTCCTTGGGATCTGTTCACGTGAAATTTGGAACGCTTATTAATGTTAAGAATTATTTTGAATTACTTTTGCACATTGTAAATATGTTTGCATTTGCAATATTTGACTTTTTGGTTTGCAACAATATTCCATAGATAAATATTCAACTTGCGAAATGAAATTGTACTTGATATTTCATAATAAGGGTCTCTAGGGTAATTAATATCGGTGATTAAAAATATCATTTTAAAAACTCCTTGTTTTCCCATTAAGATATTGGCGATCTTCAAAATTTAAAATTTTTCTTCACACACGACACCTATTGTATGTCATGGCTGTAGTGAATAAAAAGTGAATTTCACATTTTAAGTGGATTTTGTATGAAGAGATTGACAAATTAAATCAAATGTCATTTTTTTGAACGTAACCAGCTGGAAGGTCAAATACATGAACCCGAATAAGTGGGACTGCCAAGGGGGACCCACAAAGTTTTGCACTTTTACGAATGACGATATACTTTTTCCGGCGCATATTTTTGTATTTGTTCTAAACTTCTATCTGGATGCGCTCTTGTCATGAAACAATATTAAAATCCATCGCTTGTTAAAGCAATATTAGCAACATTTTTGAAGAGCGCCCCCAGTTTTTCAAAAAATAGATTTGTACCCGTTGCATTGGGAAATGGCTAGTAAACTTACAGGGTGTCTCAGAAAGAATTAACCCTAACTATTGGGACCCCCATAAACTTCAAAAGTGCGCTGCCCCTATCATATTTGGAGACAATTTTAAAAAGAATCTTAAACCCAATTATTTTTCAATATTTTAATGTAAACAGCACCGATTCGGTTCAGTAGTTTTAAAAAGGAAGCGATTATGTACACAGAGTCAATGGCAATGCCTTCCAAGTTTTGAATTAAAGTGATTCAGACAGACAGGCGAGAAATAATCAATACTTCTTTGATTTTCTTTTTCATTATATTTCTTTAAAAAAATAAGATAAATGATATTTGCACCAGGTTCAACATAATATATTGAACATACATTACAAAAGAAATTACCTCTTTTCTTTTTCACTTAAAAAAATTGAAGAAAATGAAAGAAATGTCAGCGACAGACTCAGTCATTTTGACAAATTATGTTACTAACCAACGCTGTCGCCAGAAATCCAGGGCCAAATTCTTTTTCATTTTAATTAAATCTTGATCTGTGGATGTGTGGGTACATTGTAGTTCTGCAAATTTGGTCTGGATTTAGACGAAAACTCTGTCTGATGGCTGCCAATGTTCTGCCCAAAGTTGGGTGGTTCTCCGCCTTCAACAGCGACTTCTTGTTCCAAATTGACTTGTAACCCATTTCACGGGACTCTTAACCTGTTTAAGATGTATTCTTGCAAGGAGGATTCTGTGGAATCTTAATCTAAATTTCTGCCTGACCAGGGTAATGTTCTGGACCAGTTTCGGCAATAGTCTGAAACCACAAACGCCCTTTGTAGGGACACAATGTGACCAACCATCTTGTCTAGTGCCAGTACTTCATAAACACGAGTCTAGATTTAAAATGCATTGGGAATTTGGAATTGTCACTCAAATAATGCCTTTATTAGTTAAATGTAGAATCCACCAATCTTTACTGGAATAAGATGTCTCATCAATAAAAAACTATTGATGGAATAATCTTATGTTC
>JAMKCH010038303.1:0-24195 GCA_023653785.1 Ophioderma brevispina | reverse complement strand
TTCTTCGCACGCAGTGCGCGATTACGTATAGTGATGTCATTAATAGGGATGTTGGTACTATTTTGATACCATTGCGGTACCAAATTTACAGGACTCCGATGTTCAGTAACGACCCCCCCCCCCCCACAACACCACCACCACCCAAATGGCTCAGAAGACGAGGGTTAAAATTAATATACCCACGGTGTTTTTAACACTCCAGTGTTTGCAATGTAAAACAAAGAGGCTTTCTATTGCCTTATTGGATGAGCGTGGGTCTCACACTTGGATGTGATTTGCAGAAGTTTTAATCTTATGAAGAGTTTTGAAGATCTGCATGGTTATTGAATGATGATATTCTATAAAGGAGGGATTAATAAAATACATTCCCTCATGAATGGTTATCTGAGGAAATGGTTTTGGAAAGTTGATGAAAACATTTTTTTTTAGATTTTTGATGTTATGTCAAACCAGCCCATTGACTTTTTCCCTCGTCATTGTGAGGTGGGGAATATGTCCAGTGGCGATACCGGGAGGGGGAGGGGGTGGAGGCTATATGGAAACATATTGCTGAGTCATATAGCAAACATCTTGATCACCATTGAGATATCTAATAAATGAACAGCACGGTTTCAGGTTCTTGCGTCCACAGTTACACAACTCATTAAATTCAACAAAATGATTGCGTCCGAAACACTAAATAACAAGGTCAGAAAGATTGTGCGTCTTTTAGCTTTAGGCAAAGCTTTTTATAAAGTCTCACACAAACATCTTCAATCAAAGCTTAGTGATTATGGTATTAAAAGTAACACACTGGGGGGATCAGTAGTTTCTTATCAAATCGGAAACATCCGTATCGTCAATGGAACTCATTCATCTTGGGTAAGTGGGAAATGCAGGTGTCCTAAAGGGGGCTCGCCTGGACCGGTGTTATTCTTTACTCATACATAAATGATATATAAAAGACCAATACAATAACCATAAAATATTCGATTGATGACAAGCATTGTGTACAGGGGGATTGAGAACTCACACGACCACGAGATTTTACAAAAAGATCTGAATTACTCTGGCATGTGGTCGTCCACAGGGTTGATGTATTTTAACGTCAAAAAATGTGCAGTGCTGTCCCATAACACGCAAACGTAGTCCAAAAAAAATTACACCAGGATCATCCTGGTGAAGAGCTTACAGGTGCAAAAACATGACTTACCTAGGCGTTACCATATCCCATGATTTAAGGTGGAATGCAGTGTACTAAAATCACGCATAAAGCAAGTCGACTCTCGATTGTGCGCAGAACCCTGTCCCCCGGTTCACAAGAATGTTTTTTTTATAAAGCTCAAGCATACACAACACTTGTCCGCCCCAATAGAGTATGCACAGTGAAATATGGAATCCTAGATACAAATCAGAAATTAACCGCATTGAGCAGATACAGAAGAAGGCGGCACGGTTCGTTCTTCGCAGGATTATCGGAAAACAACCCATGTAACCCCCTTATACAGAGTCTTAATTGGGATCAACTCCATATTCGCCGCCTCATACAAACAAGCGACCCATACTCTACAGAATCCACTACAACTTGTTAATATATCACCACAGAGCTTCCAGAGAGATCACATTATATCAGCAAGAGATTTTAAATATCCATGAAGTACAACAACCAAATCTTATAAACTGTACAATGCATGACAAATTGCATTTTTCCCTAGAAGTGTTGCCATTTGGAATCGTCTGCCACACAAGCCATTCTTCATGTGACTCCATCAGTAGCAATGTTCCAGAGCTACGCTGCTCCAGCCATCAGAGGTATGACACCCCTGTATGGCAATTTGGTGCGATAAACGCGCGGGATTTTGGTACATAGTGCACGTTTGTTGTGAAACATGTCTCTTTGATTTTGGAGCACCTATTTTTTCTCACTGTCGGCTGCTGTCGAACGCCACCTCTGCCCCACCATTTAGTCATTTGCTGCTGTAAAGGATCACCACACCAAGTAACAAGGCAGCTTCCCCTTGGGTATTATCTGCCCCCTCAGCCCCCCCCTCCGAAAATTAGTGATAATCTGCACACGCGGCCCAATTTACAACTGAAAACAACATTGGCTATATATATACTATACCAAAGAAATTAAGGTCAACTAGAGATTTTGAGGCACCCAATATTGTGTCATAAATAGTAATTTCATTAATTAGACACTCAATAGACTTCTTACTTGTATTTGGTTATAGACATGTCTTGAACAAGAGAGAAAAGGGTGATTTTGATTGCTATATTTCATGTAAAACATAGGCCTGAATTTTGTATTTGCTCCTATACGAAATTAGAATTTCACAATTTTTGTACCAAAGAAACATTTCTGCGCAGCTTACTCCTGTCAGATGTGGATATTTTTCATTGACAGCTTTACATCAGGGCCAAAATCATACGTCTATTTTTTTAGGGACACCTGATCTGTGAAATCTCTCGTTGCACCTTAATATGCTTATAGGGGCGGATTTAAGGTGCGCCCCCTATTTTTTTCCGTATAGATGATGTGACCTATGATGTCACAAATTGACATTCCAGGACGCACCTCTGTTGTTTTCTGGCAGGCAAAATATTACGTCCGTTCAATGACAGACCACATACAATCTGGTCATAATTACTTTCAGAACCTTTCTTGATCAAATCGGTTACAATATGCAACTGGTAGCATTACAGCATGCTTAATATGAATGTTGTATTATTTAATTGAAAACCAAGTTTGAGAGAAAAACGAATTCCCTGTGCAAAGTATAGGGCTTCGCCTGCGTTTCGCTCGTACACAACAGGGGGGCGCCACAAACATAAACAAAGGTCACATCAGCTATAGTGCGCCTGGGCGCTGCATAGGCACCACGGCGTGTATACACATGGCCCTTTTTACACGCACTGGGCGCCCTTATATTAAGTTAGGCCTATAGTCTTGCATGTGTTTTCAGAATTTCGATCCGACTGAGAGAAAATTGTAAATTTGGCGCCTATTGATAAATCCTGGATCCGCCCCCTGATGCCCCCCGGAACTATTGTGTGCCCCCATTGTGGGCCCCCCCCCTGATGTCCAGTGTTAAAGTGCAGGAGGAGAATTTTTTTTTAGGATACGGAATTCTCTCAAATTTCACTGGAGTGGTTGTAGACCACCGTACCGAGAATGTGGCGTTTTGAAGGTTTATACAAACAGGGACCAAAGGAAACCGCAAACTTGTTTTGAACTTGCCTATCGTAATCGATCCCCATAGAAAACCATGCTTGGACTTTCGTTCGTTGCACGGAAAGAAACTACTAAATCAGCATCTTATTACATAAAGACGGCCGGTCTTGGCTATAGCTTTATAGTCTAGGCGGAGGGGGTTGAAATAATGTTAGATTATGAAAAAGCACGAAACTTGGCACAAATTATCGAATCGAAAACAAAATCTAAACATTTTCAGGCGTGGAGCCAAAATAACTCTCTTAAGTATAGCAAACGGTTTGCTAGGCACCCACATTTTCCTTGCAACCGGTACATAAGGATGGGGATATGGACCAATGATATTCAATGACTTATAGAAATGGATTTTAGTTTGTCTACCAACTTGAAATTCCTATTAGTTATAAACATAATTTTGAAGCACTTGACAACAACACAAGACCAAAATGCAGTTGCTAGGACAACATATTTCATTGGCAACCAGTTAGAAAATTCCCTGTTGACCACGATTTCTTATAAACTACATCATACGTTATTATAAAACATATTCTCTGATCGTATTCACTCTGTACAATTATCAGCTGCTAAACATCATATTTCCATGTTTGTGGGGTTGCCACCATCTGAGCATAGTCCTTTTGCTTTGACTATTTGTTGATGGCAATAACAATAAATAGTGAATGATTGACTATCATTTAATCATATATCCTCATATACACGACTTTTGTTTATTGATTGCTAGTTTATTATTTGTATCGTTTCATTGGTGCTGGGGAAGATGTTTTTGTAAATGGTCTTCAAACTAACCTATCTACCCCTAGCTCTGCATACTTCACCAAATTAAACCTCCCCACATGAACACCCTATACCCCTGCATGCTTCAAATGGCAAGGTCAATTCACCTAACCAGGCGACTGGTCTAAATGTGTCATTTTTGACACATCCCACTGATAGTAGAAAATCCAAAGTTTTCTATCTAGTTGTTGTTCCCCATTGGCCATAGAAGAGGGGCCGCCCGGGGGCTGTGGCCCACCAATATTTGATTCGGTCGGTTGATATGAGCTCCGCGTCGGTTTTCACTTGAAAAATCAGGTTGTGGCGTTTGCAGGCCGATTTGCCGGGTTAAACGATAGGTTCAAAGTTCAAAATCGTATACAAATTAGCCTCAGAAGACATTTAAAGCATTGTAAAACCAAATTTTACGGGGGCTTTGCCCTGGACCCCAACTAGGGGCCCTGGACCATCCGTTTTCTGTCGGTTCAGTTGCGACAATTCCCCATCACCAATATCAAAAATCCTAAGCCACTGTGTGTTCCGTGAAACGAGGGTGGTCGTATTTACCTCACTGCAGCAATCAACGCTTACCCCCTCTCTCCACTTTACCCGATTCAGTTCATCCTCCATCCTCAAAACCAAAACCCTCTTACTTCATGCCACCTGCTTCTTCCATATCTTCTTTGATCGTCCCCTCCTCCTCGACATACCCACCCCGAACTTAAGGGCACTTCTTAAAGGGCATGACCCACCATCATCCAAGCACGTGTCCACCGGTCCAACCGCTTCTTCAAAACGACATCTGCATCAAGGCTTCAGTCTTCTTCCTATCCATCAATTCACACCACACATCGCTCTCCGCTATATCAAAATCACCATGTCATCACTCCATAGAGCCATCAACTGACCTCACAACCTTATTTCCACCATTGCCTTTCATCTAAAAGGAAATATTTTCCCGTGTTGGCAACTCACCATATTCCCTAGACTTTCACCACCCAAACCTTGCTTAGCTTCCACAGGTGCCTCAACAATCCACAATTGACAATTTCCCCTATCCCCCAGGTACGAGCAACTCCTTCACCGATTCCACCTCATCACAACTTATTCCACCGTTCCACCATCCCGCCCGCTCTTTTATCAATCGTAGCACACATGGAAAATTCTAAAGCCAAGAGGTGGGGGTCACCCTCTTATCTTTGAACATCTCCCATGAATCCATTCCCACATCACACTGAATTTCCTTTTACCCTCTTACCGCATATACCACATGGGTATACCTTACTACAGACACGTCCCTTCCCATTCCCACTCAACATCACTTTCATTCTTCCCAAGATTAACCTTCAGACCCTTACTCTCAAAAGGGCATTCTTCCCATTTCTGAAACATTTTCTTCAGTCCCTCCATTGTCACAATATCCATAACCACATTCAATTACAATTGCAAATATCAACGGCGAGAGTACAGAACTTCCATGCACACCCACCTTCGCCTAAAAAACTCCGACACTAAGACCCCATTCACTCAAAAACTCTAACCGCTCTAAAACCAGGGCATTGTTATACCTCTCTTCTCAATCGCCCATCAATCACTTTCACCAGGGGACTATCAAAATACTTTCTCCCACTCCAACAGGTTATAAAAATGTGTAGTTGAAATTCCTTGAAATTTAATTAAACTCCACTGCATGCCAATGCAGATAGCTATTGCCGCTTGGACCATGGAGGAAATTGAGTCCACATTAATGAACAAAGTGCAAAGTGGCATCAACACCATGCTACTTAAGTTTGGTAGAGATATATGGCGGAAGCGCAAAAAACCACTAAAGAGAACACAACTTCTCAAGCGGGGTTTTTCACAAGAGGGCAGTATCAGAGAAGGCATATACCTCCTACATGTAGACAGAAAATGCTGTGTGTGTGTTTTTTTTTTTGTTCCAAAACCGGAAACCAAGAGACAACTCCATAAAAACCTCCATATTCCAGAGATTTCCGCGTGTTAGAAGGTGCACATGAACTCCAAAATCCGAGGCTTCTAGCCAAAATTAAGTGAGGAGACCCTTATTGCAATTGAGCAAAATCTCACACAAGATGCCTCTCAAACCTGCCAACGAAACATGTGGAAATGCAACTCAGGAATGGGCCAACAGGAGCGAGGAACTTTAAGTGAACAAACATGCAAAGACCATTTGCATTAGCTCCGCTGATATCTGCATAATGAGAGCAGACAAAGATGGAAAACATTTAAAGGTGTCAGGCTGCTGAACTACCAAGCTGTATACAGAGTGGCTGGAATGAGCTTGATGTTACTCAAAGAGGTAAATAGTACGACCCTTCAAAGACCGGACCTCAGCATCTCCAGGATATACAGAGCTTCAAGGAAAAAGAGATGTGTTAATGGCAATGAGGATAAAGACTGATAAAGATGAGCAGGGTGTCACGATAACCCAAATTGCTGATAGGATCCGACATGATTTTGTACACACAGGTGTCATTCTCAGGGTTTTTGGACTGATTGACCAGAGCAGTCAAGTGAAATCATAGACGCTGATGCCGCAGTCGCTTTTGTCCGCTACTCGGCCATGATCATCAATGGGTCAAATATTAAAGATCAAACCAGCAACACGTCTTAGCCAACCAGTGCTCAACGGCATTAAAAGGAGTCGGGACTATGGTTTAAAGTACCCCAAAGTTATCACAGCAAGACCGTGAATGCTTTGCAGCGGCCAGTTTGCTTGGAACTTAAACTACTTAAGGTCCTTCGCGTTAATCATGGAACGGCAGTTGCTTGATAAGCTTGTTTGGTATTGGTGTGTGTCAACCTAAATTATGTCGTACGATGGGATTAATACATTATGAAATAATGCAACGCGAAATATTATTACAAGCTTTCCGACCGTCTGACTCCAGAAAGGTCCATTGATCCATGCAGCGGCAAACAATATATTGACCACAATTAACTACATCCATGGTTCATTTCATGGCAACAAGTTCGTCCTTGATCCGGAATGTTACAACTTAGGAGTTTAACCTCGACTGGAGTGATGATACTGACCATGGTTTCACCAATTCTATAGCACCTTGAAAAGGAACAAGAAATGTGAAGGAATTGCCATCGCTTCAAGGAAATAAAACATAAGGTTGCCATCATCCAGCTAGTATGATAGCAGAACCAGGAATCATACCACCCACCAATGGCCATGCTAAAGAGTCCATTATTTATTTTGAGTGATGAATGAAAATCTTTAGGTTGATGTTTACATATTTTTTTTTTATGATTGAACCATTTCATTTCATTAATACTGTATTAGTATTGAACATGCATGTGTTGCTGTAGTGTAATTTAAGGGAAATATCATATTTGGCGGTAATTTGGACGGCCATCTGGAATTTGAAACATGTGAATGACACGAAATGGGCACATATGTTTTACTTTTGATCAGGAATATTCATTCCATACAAAAATGGATTGTTATTATGTTATTTTCGCGAATGTATTTAAAACGAAAGATTATATATGGCGCCAATCTTAAGTCGCCATCTGATGATGGGCCATTTTTTTTATTTTGGGAAACATCCGGTTGTGTGGGGGTCATATAGAGAAGTTACAACGTTGATTTGGTTTAGTTCTGGGTAGTAACAAAGGATGTGGTGATATCCAGCTAGGTCGGTAGCTCCCAACAAATGCACAGGTGCTACGGTAATTTTGTTACCTAGCAACGTTGCTAAGGAAAGTGTTTATTTTTGGCTCCACCCTTGAAAGTGATCAGTATGGGGTAAATAATTGTGCAAGTCTATGCTGTTATCATTTTCTGAGCAATAGTTGCTGTATTTTGCACCCCTCGCCTATACTACAGGTGTGATCGAATACTGGGAAGCATTCCAAATATGTACAAAAACGGGGGTAGAGAAAAAATTGGGGGTGCTTCTCCTGGGAATCTCCTCGTGTTTCTTTAAATGGCGTTCTTTTGATCATGGTAATGTTGTTTGGTTTTGTGAAAAAACCGGTACTAATTCCTATATATATATTACTAAAAAAAAACAACTTTGTGGGTTTGTTTGTTGGTGGGTTTGTTGTTTGTCCGGCTCTGCGTTTCGCCGTCGATATGAAATTTTTTGTATGGTGGTATAGCTCGACCGGTACGAGGTTTGTGGGTCCAAAACAAAACACAAAAAAAAGGTTTGTGAATATCTAAAAAGTTTCCCCAAAATGTTATTGAAAAGGTTTATGGTTGGGACTTGGTTAGGAAACATTTTTTGGCAAAACATTATCTCAGATGGTACCAAATATTTTAAAAAAACATTTTAATATCAAACATTCATGCTAATTAATTAAAGTAATTATCGTGAGGAAAAAAAAATAACATCTTCTTTGCAGTTAATCAGTATCTGTTAGTATATGTCTCAACGAATGTTTATCACATGTTACATACTAGTAGCAAATTTATCACTTACCTTGTCGAGAATCGAACCGTGTTCTTTTGAGTGAGGGTCCTATGCAGTATCCACTAAGCCACGGCGACTTACCTACTTTGTAATGTTATTTTAAATATATAAGAGCCGTTTGGTTTATTTATTTTGTTAATAAAAGCAATCCTTCACTATATTATTTGGTGTGTACCGTAACCAAGATGTTATTATTGTTTTTATTGCTGTTATTTCCTGCGGGTTAGATATGCATATATCGTCGTGGTCACGACATAGTGCCGAATCTGATTTTTGGTCAAATTGAGTTAATAGTTGATTCTGGTTGCATTTTATGTACTCTTTAATTGTACCCAATAAATAAAAGTGAAATTACATCTCCTAACCAAAATAGCCGCAGTCGAATAACACCCATTTGTATAAAACGGGTTTCACAAACAATCGAATACGTATTCGATAGATTTGTGTGTCCAACTATCTCAAAGCAAATAGATAAATTGCGAACGATTACGTATTCGCTGGGACAAAGATTGCTTCTTCAATGATCAAAATCGATAATAGGTCTGTCAAGATTTAAGGCAATCGGTGAAATTTACCTTTCTATACTTCATGATGGATTGGTCATGTTATTTCACATTTTATTTTTTGTGTTTTAATTATGTTACTTGTACTAATTGAAACCTACGGTCTGTGCGTCGTGAAAAAGAATTATCCAAGTTTTATAGTTTTAACATTTATACAAATTTAAAAACCAAATTTATCACTTTTAGGGGGACATAGTGACATTAACCCTCGTATTACCAAAGGGGAGGAGTTACCACCCCAGGTAAACTTTCCTCCGGTGCGCAAAAATGTTCGTTAAGTCTTCCATATAATTATTTCACATCCGTCTGCTCATTTTGGCGAAAAAAATGGGAAGGTAGCACCGCGCGCACCGGGGTTAGCGTCGAAGTCGATTGGGGGGAATGGTCTATTAACTCTACTACCCATTATGAAAATGTAGCATTCGATGGGCAGTGTCTGCCCATATTATGCAATAAGGAGCGCGAATGCCTTTTCTTTTTTTTTTTATCATTTTCTTTTCATTCAATAGCATGCAAAATACGCATAAATTAGGCATATTACCTTAACACCTATACAAATAAAAAATAATGCAATTCAAGATTTGTTTAGTAATAGAATGAAATAAAGTTTTTGTAGTATCATCTATGGGCAAACTGTATCCTCTGGCGAAAAAAAATTAGGGCGCCATTATTTAGGTTTTTCCTACCTCGGGGCACATTATTCGCCTATTTAAATGATAAGCATTACCTTAGTTATTAGTCATTTGTTTAAATATGTGGCACTACAGTACATGGACCAATTTTGCCAACTTGTGAATTTGTGTCATTGGACGCCAAACTAGGTTATTGGAAGCAACTAGAAAACGGAATCTTCGGGGTGTTACAAACCCACCCCTTAGTAAACCGTTGTTACAAAATAGGACTTGGTAATAAAACATATTGTTAACGTTTGATTTCTTTGATGTTAACTTGGATATTCTACAAACTAAATAATTACTAATACATCATTAAAAAAACTCGCCTTTCAGGAAGAATTGGATATTTTCTTTGGGAAATTGTTTGTATAAGCGTTAGTGCCTCTAAATTGTTTAAATTATGTTAGATTTTACTATTGAGTATATTACCCATTTAACTGTTGATTCGTTTCAAGTTTGGTATATATTTTAAGCGTGTACATTACTTTAAAAGATAGGAACTATATATGTAATGAAAAATTTAAGAAAACGAGAAAAATATGGTTGTTATAAAGTTGTATAGACCACTTTTATCCTCCAAAACCTTTTCAGTTATGAAACATTCCAGTTACATTTTAAATATTTTCTGAGCTCAATTTTGGAACAGTTCTAGCCAATATTTATTGTGTGTTGCAACATGCATACTATTTATTAATATTTATATAACATGCACTACAATGTTTATGTTCCTTCTAACGTATTTACTCCTGAAATTTATGTTTTTTTTTTCTGCAAAAATGAGTTAAAACATATTGGCGACTAATTAAAGATATTAATTTTAAGGAGCCAAATTAGTAAGAGGTTGTAATTTGTTGAATTCGTTGGTCATCGTGGTCAGTCTGTGCTATATTTTAACCGTTTATGGAAGTCGTTTGTCTACAAATTTGCAGTGTTTGTAGCAATGCAATAGACATCGTCGTCGTCTTCATCCTCCTCCTCCTCATCATCATCATCATCATCATCACCACCACCATCATCATCACCATCACCATTCATCATCATCACCATCATCATTCATCATCATCATCATCATCATCATCATCATCATCATCATCATCATCATCATCGATCAGTAGCATCATTGTCGTCGTCAATTCAAGCTCGATGTTTCCTTATTTCATCTTATTGCCACCATCATCACCGCCATCGTTATTCTTTTCACCGTGGCATCATGGCATCATTTTAAAATAGTAAAAACCTGTAGCTATAGTAATCTCACCATACCAACATTAGAAATCAACGGGTTTCATGCAGTCGAATACGTATTCGACTAGTTCGAGGTTACTCTAACTGGGCACTCCATATTGGGAAGTCGTCTCCGCCCCGGCCCCGGGCTATGGCTCCGCCCCGGCCCCGGGCTATGACTTGTCAAGCTAGTATTCGACTCCTTAGAACACAGCGAATCAAACATTTGGGTTTTGACAAACTGTCAAATCACATTCAGTGGCCATTTCCCGGGGCCATTTTGAATAAGAAAACAGTTGTTTCTTGGTATTTTAATACTGTCGTCAGTTAGTAACCATTCATGTCTTTAACATACACCACTTAAAATAGCCATTTCCTTTTATTTAATCTAATTACATGCATTCATAAGTAACTCAAAACTTTCAAACGCCGTTTTCTCAGAACTAGCATAAATGCAGAACCCACGACGATATGTACGCGTGCATAATGATATTTTATAAAATGTTTGCCTAACATCATAAAAATGTTTGCCAAACATCATAAAAATGTTTGCCTAACATCATAAAAATGTTTGCCTAACATCATAAAAATGTTTGCCTAACATCATAAAAATGTTTGCCTAACATCATAAAATGTGTACTTGACTTCATAAAATGTTTGCCTAACATCATAAAAATGGTTGCCTAACATCATAAAAATATTTGCCTAACATCATAAAAACGTTTGCCAACATCATAAACATGTTTGCCTAACATCATGAACATGCATTTTCAAGAAAACATTTCATAACGGTCTGAATTTGAATATAACAAACTATCCACCATACCTATATGTGTTTTGTTTTGAATGATTATTTTAAATATATAAGAGCCGTTTGGTTTATTTATTTTGTTAATAAAAGCAATCCTTCACTATATTATTTGGTGTGTACCGTAACCAAGATGTTTATTGTTTTTATTGCTTGGTATTTTCCGGCGGGTTAGATAGCATACTATCGTCGTGGTCAGACATAGTGCCGATTGATTTTTGGTCAAATTGAGTTAATATAGTTAATTCTGGTTGGCCATTTTTGTTAATTTTTAATTGACCCAATAAATAAAAGTGAATTACATCTCCTAACCAAAATAGCAGCAGTAGAATAACACCCATTTGTATAAAAACCGGGTTTTCACAAACAATCGAATCCGTATTCGATAGATTTGGGTGTCAACTATCTCAAAGCAAATAGATAAATTGCGAACGAATTACGGATTCGCTGGGCAAAGATTGCTTCTTCAAGATCAAACATTAGGTAATAGGTCTGTCAAGGATTGATTTAAGGAATCGGTGAAATTTAACCTTCTATAATTCTGATGGTTGGTAATGTTAGTTTCACATTTTATTTTTGTGTTTTAATTATGTTACTTAGTCTAATTGAAAACCTACGGTCTGTGCGTCGTGAAAACGAATTATCCAAGTTTTTATTTTAAAATTGATACAAATTTAAAAAAGATTTAAAAACCAAATTTATCACTCTTTAGGGGGACAATAGTGACATTAACTCTATTACCAAAGGGAGGAGTCCCACCCCAAGGTAAAATTTCCTCCGGTGCGCAAAAAAGTTCGTTAAAGTCTTCCATATAAGTATTTCACATTTCCAGTTCTTTTGGGCTTTTTTTTTCATTTTGGCGAAAAAAATGTTGAAGGTAGCACCGCGCGCACCGGGGGTAGCGTCGAAGTCTATTCGATTGGTGGGGATGGTTTCTTACCTCTACACCATTATGAAAATGTAGCATTCTGATTGGACAGTTTACTGCCCATTATTATGCAATAATGAGCCGCTTAATGCATTTTCCTTATCATGTATTTATTCATCAGGCATGGCAAAATAGCGCATTAAATAGGAATTACCTTAAAAACTATACAAAAAAAATAATGCAATCAAAGTTGTTTAGTTAATAGAATAGAAATAAAGTTTTTGTAGTATCATCTATGGGCTCATAATGTATCCTATGGCGAAAAAAAAATAAGGGCGCCATTATTTAAGTTTTTCATACCTGGGACATATTCGACTATAAATTGATACTGCATACACTTTAGTTATTAGTTCATTGTTAAATATTGTGCACTACATGTACATTGACAAGTTTGCCAACTTGGGAACTTTGATGTCATTGTGACCCAAACTAGGTATGTTGGAAGCAATAGAAAACGGAATTCTCGGGGTGTTTACCACCCACCCCCTTAGTAAACGTGTTACAAAAATAGACTTGGGAAAACATAGTGTTAAAGTTTGATTTTCTTGATGTTAACATTGATATTCTACAAACTAAATATTACTAAACATTCATTAAAAAAAATCGCTTTCAGAACAAATGGATATTTTCTTTGGGAAAAGTTGTTTGTATAAGCGGTTAGTGCCCTCTAATGTTTAAACTTATGTTAGATTTTACCTATGAGTATATACCCATTTAACTGTTGATTCGTTTCAAGTGTGTATATATTTAAGCGTGTACTTACTTCTTTAAAAGATAGGAACTATAGATGTAATGAAAAATTTAAGGGAAAACGAGGAAAATATGGTTGTTATCAAAGTTGTATAGGAACACTTTATCCTCCTAAAACACTTTTCAGTTATGAAAAAGTCCAGTACATTTAAATTCTGAGCTCAATTTGGAAAACAGTTCTAGCCATATTTATTGTGTGTCTGGCAACATGCAACTATTTATAATATTTTATATTTATGACATGAACTACAGTTTGTGTTCATTTAAACGTATTTACTCTTGAAATTTATGGGGTTTTTTCTTGCAAAAAAATTAGTTAAAAAACATATTGGCGACTAATTAAAAAGATATTTATTTTACGGGCAGGCCAACTGAGCTAAGAGGTTGTATTTTTTCAATCGTTGGTATCGTGGTCAGTTCTGCGCTATATTTTAAACGTTATAGAAGTCGTTTTGTCTACAATTGCAGGGTTTGTGCATAACACACCAATGCAAGTAGAACATGTCGTGTCTTCATCTCCTCCTCCTATCATCATCATCATCATCACCACCACACCAACACCACCACCATCATTCAATCATCATCATCATTCATCATTCATATCATTCATACGATCCGTAGAATCCATTGTCGTCGTCAATTCAAGCTCGATGTTTCCTTATTCATCTTATGGCCACCATCATCACCGCCATCGGTATTCTTATCAACGTGGCATCATGGCATTCAGTTTAAAATAGTAAAAATCCGTAGCTATATAGTAATCTCACCCTACCAACATTAGAAATCAACGGGTTTCATGCACGTCGAATACGTATTCGACTAGTTCGAGGTTACTCAACTGGGCTCTCCATATTGGGAAGTAGTTCTCCGCCCCGGCCACGGGGCTATGGCTCCGCCCCGGCCCCGGGCTATGACTTGTCAAGCTAGTCTATAATGCACATGACAGCATAATTAAGATAATAAAATAATAAAACATTAAAATTTGAAATGTCAAATCACACTTAAGTGGCCATTTTCCCGGGGCCACCATTTTGAATAGAAAACAGTTGTTCTTGGATTTTAATACTGTCGTCAGTTGTAACCTCATGTCTTTAAATTACACCCACTTACAATAGCCATTCCTTTATTTAATCTCAAATTACATGCATTCATAAGTAACTCAAAACTTTCAAACAGCCGTTTTCTCAGGAAACTCGCATAAAAATGCAGAACCCCGACGCGATATGTACGAGTGCCTAATGATATTTTATCAAAACGTTTGCCTAAAACTCATAAAAATGTTGCCAACATAATAAAAATGTTTGCCATAACATATAAAAATGTTTGCCTAAACATATTCATAAAAATGTTTGCCACAATCATAAAATTTTGCTAAAATCATAAAAATGTGGTGTTAATTAAAACTTCATAAAATGTTTGCTAACATCATAAAAATGGTTGCATAAATCATAAAAATATTGCCTAAACATCATAAAAACGTGGCCAAACATCATAAACATGTTTGCTTAACATACATGAAACATGCATTTTCAAGAAAGGAAAAAACATTCATAAACGGTTGAATTTGGGGAAAGATAACAAACTATTCCCACCATACCTTATGTGTGTTGTTGTGAATGATTATCTTCTATAGGCCAAAGTTTTATGCAATTATATCAGCAGCATTAATGGAGATGGGTCATTTTGGGGTAAAAGGTATCCAGGTGTCATTATTGGGTAACTTGGCCGTGCTTAAAGGGATTTAGCAGCGATGAAGTGGAAATGCAATCAGGAGATAATGTGTAATTTCCATATGACTGCTTTAAAGTAGGGAAAACAAAACCCAACTACCAAAAAAGTGAAAAAATGAGTATTTGAGGAAATTTGTCATAACCGTGTCTCGCAATATAGGCTCACCAGAGCGGCAGGCCGGTCTCAAAGTAGACACTATTAAACAGCGATTTATCCATGAGCTCCAAATCATCGGATTTCCGTTACGTTGTGAACCCAAATGGTGATTAAATTTTCCCATATATCACATTGAAGGGATGTCCACCCCCTGACTAGGGAGCGGTATGTTCCGGCCCGAAAAGCTGCACGTAAGCGGGTTCTGCCCATTTCAAAATGGCCCCCGCAGTGTTTTGTAAAACCCGCCATTTAATTTCATTAAGGACATAAAATATCCACGCTTACGCGATATCCAGTTTTAACTTCCTAAAGTGGGCTTACACATCCAGGCGTCCAAAGATGGCCGCGGCAAGGAGGCAATTTGATAAATGAACTTAAAAATGGCAATATTTGAAATAAGAACCTGGGTGTTATTTTGGGAGCTCCAAAAAAGGAATTTATGGCAATTTAATATTGTACGTTCAGGCTTGTTTGTTGAAAAGATGGCGGTGATTATATGCGTATAGGGTACGTACGTTTAAATCAGGAAAGGAAAAAGAAAAGCAGCTCTGCTCATCTTTTCGATGTTAAAAACAACACTTGCTAATAATGACCCAAAATATTTCAAAGATGTTAAAAAACTATAAAAAGTGGAGGTATTGACTTGTCCACGAGAGTTGCTGTCACTAAGCTGGTTACTACTTGGGTTATAAAGGTAGTTTAAAAGTGACTCTATAAGAGTTATAGGAAGACAACAGCTAATATCAACCTGATACAATAAAAACATATGATAAATGGGTGTGTGGACTGTATTTTTAAGGACTACTCAGTGGACATAATATGTGTTTCCCAGTAAAAAAAAAAAATATGCTATGATGAAGAAGTAAAAAAGGTGTCTATATGTAGAAGGGAAATTTATAAATATGTGGACCCACTCGTCGAGCCCCATCAAGGGTATCTTTGTTTTGACTTGTTACCACCAGCTCTTTCTCCCTCTCTACTGCTGCGATCATCTTCCTTCTCAGCGTTCAAAACTAGTGTTGAGTGGTATGCAATTGTCCAGAAGTACGAGACGAAATTGCGGGAAAATTTATTCAATAGTTTTACTCTGGTTCTTATTTATGTCGAAAAAGATGGCAGGGTGTTTTTCGTCTTGATTTATGTCCCACAGAGCGGGGTATAATCGCCGCCATCATGAGTTAGGATCATGTCCGCAAAATTTAAAAGTTTCATTAATTTTTTTTTTTCTCCAAAATTAAAAAATTACTCGCATTCTACCCCATAAATTTGGCAATTTTAGTAAAAAATTAAAAAAGTTAAAAAACTTAAAAAAAGCAAAAAATAAAAACATTTAAATGTTTTTTAAAACCCACTTCCGGAAGGTAAAACTTTATTTGTTTGTCCCGGATAAAATTCCTATCTATAAGTATAAGGAAAAAAAAAACAATAGCAGTTTGTCATAACAACAAGGCTGCCATTTTGCAATAGGCAGTACGCGATAATGTGCAAAATTTCCGGGGGCGGAACATACCTAATCATAGTCAGAGGGACCACCATCTTTAAGGTGATATATTGGAAAATTAATCACCAGGGGTTCGTCCCCAAAGTTGCTGCGTAAGGTTGTGTCGCAAGTAAGTCATGCTCAGCCCAAGCTAGATTTCTATGTTGCGACTACGTCGTTCACCAAAAACTCCTGCTTAGTGGTTCTCAGCTGGTGATGAAAAAGCATCGCAGGTTTACGAAAACCTATCGATTAAACGATTGGGAGTATTTGTGGGTGTAAATGTTATACGAGTGTGCGTGATAGTGTTTTCGCTATTGTTCTTTTCGCGCAGTGAAATATGAAAAGTCAGTGGTACTATGTAGGACAGGCATTATTACTCCGACGACAGGGCCTATCATATAAAGAGGGTATCGTGTATTGGTGTTAGTCCGAGAGCATAGGCCCATAATAGGTTCGACCGCTATGGTTTTTAATTTCAAAGCCTTTTTCCTATTCTTATAATTATTTTAGACACACTCTTTATTTGGGTATATTGCTCGAAACAATAACGAAGTGAAATATAAGTTGATGACGTTAAATATTGTAAAAGGAAGATTAAAATGGTTTCTTTGTTTATAGAGGTGACAAACATATTATAACTTTTTTTTAAAAAAATGCACCTCACCTTAAATATTCACAGCATCCAAGGTTAAAACAAAAAAAGGGATGGGAAAAGGTATGTGGTCTGCATGGTTTTGGGGAAATTCTCAACATTGGACCTCTTAATTTTCGTTTTCTCTCATTTTTTTTCAAAAATAGTTCATATTGTCACGATTCTACCCACAAAAGGCTTTGTATTTTTCACTAAGTAGCCAACATTGCTGTTAGATTGGACAGGTTTCCTTTGACAAACTTCTGTATATGCAAATTCTTATTACAGTGAATTTGTGTAAATGTCTCCATTTGGTTAGGAGATGATGACCATATGAAGCAAGAACGAAGAAAGAATAAGAGATCACGAGAAGATCATCTTAAGGACGAAAGATCATTAAAAAAAGGAAGGATTTTGCTAATAATACGATGAGTACGAAAGTGATGTGCACCAGTGTAAACACAAAAAGCGTTTATTATTCCGGATACAGAAAAAAAAAATATAAAATCCAATTGGAAAACTGAACCATCATCAAATCCAAACATATCATGCAATAAAAAATTCTGATACAAAAATATAACTCACAAAAAGAATAAAAAAATCTTTAAACTTTAACCATACTTTCAAATTAAGTAATTAATTTAAAAAAAGCACAATGTGTTTAACAAGCTTGAGCTTGCCAATGTCAAGTTATGATATCAACATGATAAATAGGACTATAGTTTCGGTATTAAGAGGTGTACAATAATTAGGAGATAGGAGTGTATTTGTCATATTTTAAGTAATTATTATTCTCTTAGTCTACATAGCTCACCTCCCTCTTTTCTCCATTCCCCCCCCATCCCCCACCTCCCCCCTCCTACCTCTTTCTCTCTCCCCAAATTACTTTTAATAATTATTATTCTTATTATGAGTATTATTATTTTACTTTCCCCAGGATTTTCATATATACCCCGGTCTAGGAATCTACTCTATTATTTCAGTACCTTTAAGAGGGTGTCCATATGTCACATAGCTCGGATAGTAAGCCTATATCAACGTGGGGTACGCTGTAGTATTCAAAACCTCCTCATTGCTTTGTATAATCTGAATGTGTATTTGGGATCCATTCTTCCTCCTCGATGAAATAAAGCGTTTGCTAAGCTTGCTTAATAGCTAGTGTGTGTTTAAGTCTTACCCCGAGTAGACGTAGTTCGTAGTTTTGTGCGGAACTTTTGGTCGGACTTAGTTCACAAACTGGCATTACGTGTCAGTTTGGGGAAGGGTGGAAAAACACAATCGTTGTGTACTAAGTCACAAACTAGTATCGACGTAGACCTCAGTCGTAAATTTTAGTTGTCAGGTAGTTCGTACGAGTTTCGGGAACGCGTATGAACTAGTAGGTGAAGTTACGCATTACTTAGTATAAGGGTAGGCTACCAGTGTCGATAAGATACGGTTGGGTGAACGGACCCTGGTGGTTGTTGCTGCAAAAAATTGCATTTTAAGGCCCGTACAGAAACGGGCTTACTGCGACTAATTGTGTTTACACCAGAATAACAATCAAGACAATTATGTTTTGAGGTCAAACTGTATTGATCATGGTGCACAATACCGCTGAAAATCTGTGATATTCACCTGGAAGGCTTGTTTATTAAGTCTGAATTTTGATACGCACGTAGGCCCTATATAGAAATTACCAGATCACGATAAAAAAGTACTGCCTTGTCTTAATACAAGGATTTCAAGCCAATCACTGGCAGGTTATGTTCGAATATTCACGCCAGTAACAAAATATATAAATATGAATTTGATATTTTTTCGATGTTTTTTCAAATCGCTGCTAATCTCTTCAATGGCTGATTAAGTGACGGGACGATAATTAGGTCGAATAACGTACTTATGAAATTGCAGTAGGACTATATAGATCATCCGAGCATGTTTAGCGGACATTACTTCACCCTCGCGGGGGGCAAGCGCTGCGCTGCGCGCTGGGCCCCCGCTATTTTTTTTCATATATGGAATGATTTTCGCACTAATGTAACACTTTGTGTCCAAAAAATAATCCCATGAGAAATGATTAGGCTGAGAATCATTTCTTTGGTACAAAAATTGTGATGAAATTTCTAATTTAATAGATAGAGAACACAAATACTAAATTCAGACATGTACAATTGGAGGTATCTGAAAATAAATTAATACGATAGGCATCCCGGATAGGCATATAAATTAAATCTACGGATGCCCAAAATAAGGTTTTCCACTTTGCCAAACCAAACGTACAGGTAATAAAACACGAAAAGAAAATGCTTGAATATTTTATTAGAATGAGCTGGACACCGCGGGGCTGGACATTGGACAAAACAAATCGGACTTGCGAAATAGTCAGAGAACACCGCATCCAGCCATGACTGATCTTTGGGGGGGGGGGGGGGGTAGGTCATGCCAACCTTACACCAACAGACATTTCAAAACGGCATCAATTCGGGTGCTAGTCGTTTCAAAGACTTAACGGTAGGAGTAGGAGGGCGCTTTACGCATATCGAACGGTTACACCAGACTTGACTAAAGACTAGGCATGGTCACGAATATTTAAATATAAATGCCCGTTATTGGATATACACTTTACAGCGGGGGTTATCAATAAACCCGACGGATTTTTGAAGTCAATAATTGTTTCTTAATTTATCATGAATACTAAGATCTTTTGAAAAAGGGTTAGAGAGGATTTTTTGAATGTAATGGGGACCGAGATGCCATAGTAATGCAATATCAGTCCACAAAAATTACCGTTTGGAAATCCCCAATGCCCAAATCGAGCAAGATCGTGTCCTACCCCCCTGCTTGATTTTGCAAATTTGAATCGACAGGTCCTTACCTTTATGGAAAGGTTTTTAGGACCTTAAAATAATCATTATTTAATATTTGCTCTCAGTCGTGGGTCTTCGGTACGTTCACTACCACTGAAATAGTATATTATCTTGAAGTTTTTCAACTCGATTATACGGCCCTATCAAACAAGAACGATGAAAATAAAGATTTGATGATAGTTATTATAATATAGAAAACGCTTAAGTTAACCACGCGGCGTGATTTAAGTTGCCCAAGCCGCAGATTGCAGTATTTTTAGCACAGTTGACAGCGTAGCAACTAAAACAGCGCACTTGCACTCACTTTACACGATCACCCACTGCCCACGGTATAGTACTGGATAAAACGACTGGTAGCGGTAAGGGATATTCATATATTTTAAGTTTTCATAGTACGTGCTCTAAGTCGCTGTGGCAAGTGCTGTAAGCTGCGTATTCCACATTCATTTTGTCAATCACGACTCTTTCAAGCAGAGAGATCAAAGCACGGCCAGGCCCGGTCCGGAGCCAAGCAGGGCCCGGCTTGTGACCAACGTTATAGCCCCGGGCGACTACAACCCAATTGGAGTGTCTAGTCAGGAGCAACCTCGGATTAGGCCAGGCTCCATCATGATCATTTGCATGGTAATGCCAAGATTTCAGGAAATACCATGAAGATACTATAGTTAATATTATAGTAATTTAGTATAGTCCTAATATTAGGCTAAGTTAGTAGGCCTGCCAGCGGCCTCATTCATCGTTCGTCGTTCGGTTCGTGGTCATCACTCATCACTCACTCACTCAATTTTTTAAAGGTAAGTCTGAGGCACACAACATGTGCTTAGATAGCAATGGTGAGGTGAACCTTTAAATTAAAGTAATGTAATCCATTCATTTTCATTAAGGTCGTTGTCATCAACAGATCACCATGATATAATTCATCATCAGTGGCTTGCCGCCTGCCGCACCAAAACCACCACCACCCAACACCATCACCACCACCACCACCACTCACCCCCACCATCCCCATGTCCATCACCCATCCCGCATCCATCATCATATCATCATATTAATATATGATAAGAGAGTGGCATGGTCTAATGGATTAGGGAGTTGCCTTTTGGACCCAAGGGTTCAAATCTCAGTGAGGAATACGTCTGATTTATTATAGGTTCTCAATTCTGGATTTAATTTGTGTACTGATATTAAACTCAGAATTACCACTCTCTTCATGGTTCATTGGTGTGTGTTTGTTTGTGTATTTGTGTTTAATTAGTTGCAACATGGTGCTGATTAAGCTGATGCCTTGAAGTTGCATTTTTCCGTTTGATTACTTTGTTGTATGTCTCTGGCATTTGTGCTACGCTACGGATAAATAAACCAGTTGATGTTAATGTTTTCCCGTAACCCGTACCCGTTATGATTTTCTCTGCATTAATGAGATGCTGAAGCCTGAAAAAGTTTTTATTTTGTAGTTCATAAAAAAGTTAGGTTTCTTCTTTTTTCACTATACCCCTTTTTCAATTTTTCATGTTATTTTAGTAGATTTTAACCAAAGAATCAGCAACTTGCAACATCATTCCTAAATGCAGGGCGATGTTTTGACACAACATTGTTGGTATCCCGCTGAAGGTTGGGGAAATGGCTGTGAACTTGTTAAGTACTGCAAAATAATGAATTAATGAATGGCCTCATTATGGTTGCAAAAATGTAACAGGAAACATAAATGGACTTTCATTGGCATAGTATAATAATGATTAGGTCCAGGTAAACTGTCAATCTGCCCAGTAGGTCATTATAAAATTTCTATGGTAAACCCTTTTTCAGTGTCATTTTCACATCATGGACCAAGTTCAGATGAACTGCGCAAGTGGGCCGTGGACATGGTTGACTATGTGGCCGGTTACCTGGACTACCATTGAAGAGCGCCCTCCCGGGCCCAAGTTGTCTCCTGGTTCTTACGAAAACTTTATTCAAACAGAGGAACCTCACAGACTGACAAAATGGGAAGATTGTAATGATGATTTGCGAAAGAGTCATCTTGTCTGGGGGTTGTAAGTTGGCATTACCTATAAGTCCTCCCCTTTTTTTGCTCTTTTTCATTCAGTATTTTGTTTATTTTTCATTGTAATGTTTGTTTTATTGTTTTATTTAAATTATTGGGTATTTCTTTTGTTTTTATTTTTGTAAAAATGTGTATTTTGACATCTTCAAAGTTGAAGTAAAATTCACATTGTCTCTTTTATTTTTAGAACAATTATTCTAGTTAAGCAGTGGCGACACAATTTTGTCATCTTAGGGACATATGTGAGAGCTATTCCCTCAACAAAAATCTGAAAAGTCAAAGTGCCTTCCAGTCCAGTTTTGAACTCTAAAACATCAGGTATTGCCATTTGCCAAATACAAACCTATATTGTTTGTTTTTTATTAAATCAATTGAACCAATACAGCTAACAGATTATGGACAAAACATCATTTCTCAACAATTTGGCAGCCATTTTGGATTTTTTTGTCAGAGCTGCCTGGTTTTCACACTTTTTGCTTTCTTTCTTCAAAAATGGGATCAGCATGTGATTAAAAAGCATTTATATTCGGTGTTTGAAATGAACTATGACCCTCTATAGTTTCATTTGTTTTGTAGCTTAAAGGGGCACCACCCGATCCCCCTCAGCCTCGACCCCGCCTTTCACACAACTCAAGATTTTACCCAAAGTTTGTATTTTTGGTCATCTCATTTGGAAAATATTTTGACTGCTTCTTTCCCATTATGATGCTACAGGCTAAAATATGGGTTCATCTTTCATGTAAGATGGCACGGAATTAGCCTAGCATGAATCTTCTATAAAATGATCAAAGGATTACAAGGATTGTACAGCTTTATTCCGAAAAATAGTCTTTACTCTAGTCTAACTCATGAATATCTTACACCAAGGACACACCAAAATATGGTTCATTTATGTTAACCGGAAAATATTTTGTACAGTACTCAATGGGCTATTGTAATACGCACAATGGTCACTCACATTAAAATGGTATGTCGGATTCAAATGAAAATTTGAAATTAAAGTACATGTTGATGGTGGCCCTTCCAATGAAACAGAGAAAAATAAATGCTGTAATTGGGTGGGTAACCTTTTAAGTTTTCTTTTTAAAATCAAAATGGGATTAATTTTTGAACATCCTGTAATTAAAAGCTAGATGCATTATCTTTTCACAGTATTTGTGTTATATTGACGTCAGTTGCCTTAATGAGTGTTACTCATCTACAGTACCAAACGAACGCATGATGTTCGTTAAGACAATAATCAAATGAAAGAGACACTCTATGTAGACTAGCTTGTTTGTTTTCCTCATACCTGGGCCTTTTGTGACCCCAACCATGAAGTGAGAGTATTATGAATTTGTGACTTTGTTTTTTTTTTGTACCGGTACATTTGGACTCAACATCCCTTTCACCATTATAACCTTTCCAAAAAATGTATATTGAATTATGTGTGTGTGTGTGTGTGTGTGTGGGGTGGGGGTCCATTCTTCCAAATGAACTTGAAATGAATATTAAAAAGTGCATTTAACCCCTTAAAAATTGAATAAAACAGATGCCCCCATTTTACTAGATATATTAAATTGTTTGTTTGTTTGTTTTTACACAGAATTTCAACACTCCACCCACCCACAAACTTCCATTTTCCTTACTCTGTGGTAGGATGACTTTTGATTGTCGAATGCAGGATTTTATCATTGGAGGACTGGGTGGTTAAAAAGATTGGTCTGTCTCCCCTTGACATTTCCCCCATTCTTTAGCCAAAGCTTGTCCTCCATATTTACATTAAAGGTCCATGGCCCGATCGCAAATAGCCTCGTCCCCAGAAGTTCAGATTTTACCGGAAGTGGTCAAAATTTTGGTATCAGAAGAAAGCTACTATTTTTCTCATTTACCCTGTGAAATCTTAGGGCTAAAGGATGTTTGGTTTGGAAGTTATGAGTGAAAATGTGCCCCTTTTTGG
>JAMKCH010038302.1:0-13596 GCA_023653785.1 Ophioderma brevispina | reverse complement strand
GGGGGGGGGGGGGGGAGGGGAACTCAACACATGCATGACCAAAATTTTTGAAACACCCCTCAGTTTAAATGAGTTTAAAACTATTGATGACCACAAACAAGTTTTTTGGTCATAAAAATCTTTTTTGACTAAAATTTTTGAATTTTGAAAAAAAAAATACCCAAGCAAGTTGATCACTTGAGAAAAAACTACCCTTTTTCTTGAAACTCTGTCTTGAGACCCTAAATGCATCACACATTACTCGTCTGGTTTCAAAAAACAAAAGGTTAAGCTTTTTTTACTCATTTTTTGGTCACGCATGTGTACAGTCAATTTTGTCCCCCACCCACCCTGAGCCTAACTGGTGCAAATTGACAAGAAAGATTAATGCAAGTCAGACTTGTTCAAATCTGGGTGAAGGTAATTTGCAAGTTGTGGGATGACAAGCATATGCAAGTTTACCATCAGAAAGTCTGCAGTTTAAATTTTTGGATTGAAATATGCAAGTTTATTTGTGTGAGTTTCAACAGTTGCAAGTTCAAAGTTTTGCATACTGCAACATGCAAATGATCCAACATTAGAAATTGCACTTAGGCCCAGGTACTGTTACTGCTTGACGATGTGTATTTTGATTTTTCTAACTGTAAAAAGGTCACTTCTCATGTCTAGGAAGAATATTTTGTGTCATTTATCATTATTCCAATAAACATTCAGTGTTTATATTAAAATCCTTTATTTTTGTATTGAAAACTGATTCGTATTCTATAATTTCAATGTAAGTCACTGTTCGTTTTTTAATAGACAAAACAAATTTTTCATTCCATCAAATCAACAATATTATTATTTTTTTAACAGTCAATTTTGTAAGAAAGTTCTTAAAACAATTTATATCTCTAACACTTATTCATCACTATCCTATTCTTTATACACATGTATATTTGAACCTTTTTTGGAAAAAAAATATACACGTCAAGAAACTATGAAACCATACAATTTATAACCTGGACAACAAGTTTAAGATGTACAAAACCACAGCATATTCTACATAAAGAGGCTGAAAAGATGGAAAGATAGGGTTGTTCTCTTTAAAATTCTTGGTCATATTCTGCATCTGGTTCTGATAGTGCTCTCTTTGCATTTCTGGTGATCTATGTAGTCTGGTTTAAATTCTTCCCAGCATCTCCTTGTAAATTGTCATATTTTTCACATGTTGCACAAAGATCCTTTTTTGGGACACGAAACCCGAGGTTGTATTCTGTGGTGAAAATTTTGCAATGCACATGTTGTTTAGCAGGTGTATATCCATTCTCTTCACACCATTTCGGATAGAGGTCTGTTGCCATCCTTTGAACTGATAGTCCAGCACTCAAATACTTCCTTTTGGAATCTTTGCGTGCATAGTGTGATTCCATTGCTGGAAACGATTCAATGTGCTTGCGCACACCTTCCAAATCCTTCTCTGTTGTCTTGTTGACAGGTCTGTGCCATCCTCTTTGGTCTTGCCCAGTGTATGTAACCAGATCACCCTTTTTCTTCAAAGCATACCTGATGGTTTTGTCAGAAATATCCAGGGTCCCCATGAAGAAGTGCCGACATACACATACACACTTACCTCCTTTCAAAAAGCTGTACTGGCGAGATACACTTTTGTTCTGTGCCCCACGTTTCCGTTCGGGTTCTTTTTCCTCAGTTCTGGAACAGATAAAATCCCGCTGCCATTGATAGTTTGCTAAATCATAATATTCTTTACAGATGCTAGATGGTCTTCCTGTAATCTTCAGAAAAATGTTCCTTGTCCATAGGTCTGTTGCGCGGTCAGCTCCTGCATTGTACCTGTACTCGCAGAAGGTCTGGTCATCTACAAGCCCTAAATAATCAATGGGCCCTGCTGTCTCCAAGTAATTGTAGAGCTCTTCTCTGATGTTCCTGGGAAATGTTAGTGATGTCAATGGTTCGTGGTGATTTGTATGTCGCCATTTTGAAGTTATTTGGTAAATATGAAAAAATATATAAATCATTTGGGAAGTACACAAAATATATAGTGAAAATAAATTTTGGATTAGAAGGAATTTGTATGAAATTATTTGCCACAGACATGATATTCTGACCTTATAAAGTAATGTTGGAGATTATTATCACATTTTTCAAATCAAAAAGTTCAAGTTAAGCCACCTTAACTCAGCACTATTTTTCCTTGAAAGAAAAATCCATTACTGGAAAAGATTTCTTGTGGGATTTAGGATTTGATATGTCACAGTTAAAAACACAAACCTGCAGACACATTTATCCCAAGGGAATGGTCTGTTTGTTATTCAGTGTATTAGAGGAATTTTAGAAGGAATTAAAAGCCTAAGGCCAAACAAATACACCAAAAGGTGATACCTAGTTGTTAGTGCTTCTGGGTTGCTTCCAAATAGGTGCAACACACTCTCTAAGTTGTCGGTAAATACCTGTAAATCTTTGTCGCTGAGAGGAACACAATTATCTCGGGAAAACAGTGCTTTCCTCCACTTGATGTCATTATGCCTTATGACCATACCCTTCTTATCCCAAAATAACCGCCATGCAAAAGGTTTTCTCTCCTTATCCATACCTTTTTGTGACTTTGCTCCATAGTAATGGTGTCTGGGTAAAAAATGGATGTGCCCTCTGGAAACGTGAAATGATGGATAAGTCAAATTTTACCTGGTTGCCACTTAGGGACCAACCCCAGAGGGCTACACTATAGATTGATCAAAGGCTTATGCCGAAAAGGACCTGCTACCCAACCTAACTCCGGCTCTTTAAGTAATTTATCAATGACAACCCCTGCACCATGTCCAAATTTTCTACACTGGAAGCATATATTTTGAAATTGATGAGTGGGTCTTTTACACCAAACTGTACCTTTGAAGGCCCAACGTATGCCAATTGGACCCCCTTGGCACTTTGTGATTCTTGCATTGAGGGCTGGTAGGCCAACAACTCTGCAGGGTCCATGTTAAAGCTCCCTACAAATTGGTTTAATGTTGGTGCCAATAGAACACTGAACCAAAGTTCACTGTCTATTGCTGCCCAAGATTGTGCAAGGTTGACCACTTGTTTTAAGCGGAACTGAATATGATGCATCCACCGACCTTCCCATCAAATTGCTGAGCAGCTGACCTAACTGTATCCATGTATTTTAACATTTCAACCGATTTGGGTGGTCTTCCCAAAACACGCTCATATATACCAAAAAGGCAGATGTCCACTGTTCTATTGTAATTTTTCTTATGCTGGTTCCACTGTAGTCCTTAAGGCTCTTTTAGTCAGTTTGTATTATGCTGCTCTACTGAGACTGCCAGTTTGTCTAAAGCTACTCTCTTAAAAAAGACTATTTTACCAAGTTTTTCTTCTGTTGTTCCTACTGGTTCTTAAATAAGACTGTTTTAGTCATTTATTTCTTCAGGCTTTCAGACGCAATCTTGCTATACTCACGAAGGCATATCATGAGAAAATGTTCCACTATCCTTCTTATCAATCTGTTGAAATGATTGGAGACTGACAACTCAGAATCAAGAGCATGGCTCTCTAGACCCAGAAACAGGTTTTGTGTGTGAAGATCTCTGAGGGATAAAATCTTCATTTGCTTCAACAGATTCTCATGGGAGAGCATCTTCATTTCTCTTCCATATTGTCCACTGCACCGTCGCAAACTATGCTCCAAAAAACTTGTTCACAATTCTTTCCTGAAAATAAAGGACTAAATGATATACGGTTAGATTTAAGTAAATATGAAAATCTTTATGAATAAACATTATTTTAAAATAAACAGATTGAAGACCGCAGGTTGCGGTCGCAACGTTGGTTTGCACTCAAAGGTATGTCTGGTTGACTAGAATTATTTCAATCTGTTTATCTTACCATTCGCAGATGAATGAGAGTCTACATAGTTTTATTATTTCAAAATATTTTCACTACAAAATGTACATATGCAACATACTTTGAAGATACATAAAAATTTTTAATAAATTATATACACTACAGCCTGTCTAAAAATATGGTACAATCGAAAATCTTTTTTTTTTCAATATTAAATCTCAACAGAAGTCATTTTGAGCATCACATTAAAGAAAAAAGACCAGGCTTTTCAATACTTTAGCTCATAGATCTATGCAGCGGCAGCGATTTTTACACTTACAAATAAAAAAGAAAAAGTGGAACTATATGGACTCTCCTGGGAGAGGATCTTCATTTCTCTTCCATATTGTCCTCTGCACCGCCGCAAACTATGCTCCAAAAAACTTGTTCACAGTACTTTCCTGAAAATAAATAAAGGACTAGATGTATACGGTTGGATTTAAGTAAAATTATATGCATGAGTCTAGCAGAGTCTGTGACGATGCAAAACTCAATGTACGTGAAGGTCAAGTAAATGATACAACCCGAGAGAATTATTAGACAAGGAACTCGGAAAAACTGGTGAGCATTGAATTTTGAATTAAATAAAGATGAAAAAACAGTCTCGAACCTGTTTTTTGGGGGGCAATAAATTTGTATACGTAAAGAAGAAAATATGGGTCACTTACCACTGTCCATTGAGTCCTGATTTGAATTAAAGTTCTTCCCCTCTTAGTGGAAATCTTATGAGGAATCTATTGGTAGGAAGGGGGTGTCCTCTTCAACTTGATTATCTACAGATTCTCCAGCTTTCCCTATTATGATCGACTCAGGCAATGCATCTGCTGTCGCTGTGTACTATCAAAGACATCCAGCTTTGAGAGCACAGCGAACGAAGGTAGCTGAAAGATTCATATTACTATTCTAATTAGAAAAATGTGCAATTACGTACATGATCCGCCTTTAAGGAATAACATATTTAAAAAGATACGATAATAATTTAAATATTTGGATTATGGAATTGATGATTTTTATCAGAGATGCTAGTTTTCTGAATTTATGTCGTGTTTTCCCCCCCCCCCCCCCCCCCCCCCCTAATTTTTTTTTAAATTTGCCAGAAATTTTTTCAGATTTTAATTATTCTTTGGAGGTTAAAAAAAAATAAAAAATCGTCATGAGAAATGTCATGGAACAATATTTGCATTTAACAGAATTCTTGTATATTTTTCTGTGTGAATTAACTCATCTCCAGTGTTGTTCGTTGACGAGGCTACAATTTTGGTGGTGGCTTTTTCGGGCTATTTTAAAAGACAAGTTGATGATTATGTGCCGAGAACAAAAAGTTTGCGGTTATGGTTATGGCGTCCGTCACGTGACGAACTTTTATTCAATCTCTATCGACCCCTTCCAGGGTATGAGAGAGAACAGTAACAATTTACCGACTATGTGGCGTACATTGGGAAAGAGCAATTGAAAATAAACTGTGAAGTAAGATTTAAAAAAACGAACCTTACCAAAAAAAAAAAATACAACAGAGAGTAAAGTATGAGAACAGTGCGGTCAATAAACAACCTACATTAGGAAAGATTTTTTATTAAGGTTAACACGGTATTTTTCTTGAAGTTTGCTGGGTTGTTTACAGGGATAAACAGGCTATCAGAAGATGTTTATTTGGTGTCTTTGGACTTCAGTGTAAAAGTATGCCCAATTTTGAGGAGAGAGCCTAAAAATTCTGTTTGGCCGATTTTAGCCAGACAATGCGGAGAGACTGCACCGGCGTACACCATAACTCATTATAGCAAAGACAGTTCACATATGCAATTTCAGTTGTATCGATTTCTTCCTGACAAAACACCATATCAGTTTGAATAAAACGGTCTAGTGTGTAATATAATTATCGAAAAATATCAAAGAAAGTACAAATATCAATTAAATTACCAATTGTTTCAATCATAAGAGACAGTTTTGGAAAATCACTCCATATCGATGCCTCAGTTCAGAACAAATGAAAGTGCTCAGATTTTTGTTACATCTTACAGGTACTGTATTTGGCACCAATACAGTATATCAACGTCACATTAAATTGCAAGAAAGAACTAAAACTGACGTTTTCTGTAAATAAAATTAGATTAAAACTTAAAATTAATAATGCACTTTTTTTCAAGCTGAATACAAAACTTCTTGGTCTCACTTTGGCTCCCAAGGTCGTTGTAGATTAAAACCGTGAAATATTGCTTATGCAAAGTCAACTGGTCTTACACCAGCTATCTTGACTTTCTTATTGGGAACTTGAACATTTTTTCACTCACATTTTTCCTTTTGTATCTCAGGGATATTAATTTATAATCCTACCCATTATTCTCGCACCTTCTATTGTTTGACAATACTTGGTGTGATTTTTTACTACGTCCATCACCGCTTAGACCATGTTACTCATGTGAACGCTGCATGCATCTTGTGTTTGCTCAAACTCGGCCAAACAGGAATTTTAAGTCTCTCAGCAAAATAGTCAGAACTTCTTCCCCAAAGTCCATACACCAACTAAACGTTTTATGAAAGGCCTGTTATCCCCCTCTTTATAACAAGCAAACATCTAGCAAAAATAATTCTTAACTATTTTAATTATTTTTATTCTGATGTAGGGTTTTTTATTGACTCACGCCCTAGCGTAGGATCCTACGCTTGGCGAACATTTTCTATTCCATAAACTAGAAGTTTGACGTTAGGGCGAAATTTGTTTCGCCTTAACGTTATCCTTTGTTTTGCGCTTTATTTCCGTCAGAATGAATATAAATTAATGCAAATGAGAGATAATCTCATTAGCTACCAAAAAACATGAATATTAATTTAATAGCATAATAAGAAGGCTCATTAATAGAAATAATAGTAATATTTTCGCCCTATGGTTCAATCAGTAAAATATAAGATAATATAGTAAATTCCCTATACTCGCACCTAGGGAGACACTGATCTTTGTTATGTACTAATGAATACTTAAGGGAGACATTTACTGTCTCCCTAACGTTTCCTTTAGAATTCCGGTTTATTCCGTCAAAGGATATGAATTTAATTTATGCAAATGAAGGGTAATCCTAGAATAGCACAGGATATGAATATTAATTAATTTAAATAACTATAAGAGCTCATTATAAACTAATGAAGTATTCAAATGTCTCCCTAATATACCAATTTAGGGTATAATATATATATAAGACAGCAATTGAATAGATACTACTATATAAACATGAAAAATTAGAACAGACGTTTTCCTTTAAACAAGAAAATTGTTACCTTTGTCTAGTATTAATGCAGGTCTCTCATCAAAACCATTTAGCTAAAGCAAATCATGTGAACTCTGCATAAATGATAACTTTGATGAATTTGCAAAGTTTTTGACAAGGATCTAAACGTTTTTTTGGTTAACAGTTCAGACATTTTGCTAGAATTTGGATTTCTATAATAATAAGCATCAATAAACTGATCTATCATTTCAAAGTGTTTACAACAAACGTGTAATGAAACTCCTCACCCAATAACACTTGAGCATAATCCATCAACTTTATCACTAGTCTCTGCAATTAAATCTTCTTACTTACAGGCCTTTTATGTTGCCGGGGACGCATCTGATCTAGTCCTAGTAACCTATTACACTATTCTTAAAAACAGCTGTGAAATGTAAGCATTCCATTGGCTAGATGCCTGGTGTTCAATTCGTTTAAAATTGAACCCAGGTAGTACGCCTTGCGTATTGATGTTATTTTAGTTGAACCGCTCGCGTCATACGCATTTTGCTACGTTTCGCGCGCGCCTGCCAACGTTGCGTATCGTTGCGTATGATCGTTGCGTTCAACGGGTTGTTCGGTTGTTGTCACTTGGTGGTGGCAGTCCTTTCTTGTTGTATTTAAGCCGTAAAGCATCACGAAGTTGGGTTAAAGATGACCTTAAATGATAAAGCTGTTTAAGAATGAGAATAAAGGTATGATTTTGGGAACCGGTACTCTCTTTACGACGAATTGAACCCGGCGACACCATTATTTTTGCGTGGAAGAACTCGGCCTCCGGCCTCGTTCACCAACTTAAAATAATGGCATCGCCTTGGGTTCAATTCGTTGTAAAGAGAGTACCGGTTCCCAAAATCATACCTTTATTCTCTAAATCTAACTGCTGGAGGTAATTTTCTAACCCATGATTGACTTTTATTATTCTATAAATGTGACAGAGTCTATTTTCATTAACTTCAGTTGACCAATTTTGCAGATGATCAAGGGCTTAATTGAGCAATTTGGAACTGTGTTTCTCCTGCAGGAGAAACACATTTCCAAAACCACAAAGATTGAGAATTTCTCTAATTTTGGAGATCCATTTTGAGTTGTAGTTATCTGAATTTGCTTCATCCATGCTTTTAATAAGACTGTACAAAATGAAGGAGAATTTAGCTGGTTTACCTGTAACTAATCTGCTCCAGAAATTAATCATTCTTTTTGCAACTATACTATGAATTTTATATTTACCAACCTCACCATACAGCATACAGTTTGTTGTTAATTTGTGTACTTTATGGAGTCTTCTAAGGAAATTTCTATAAAACACCTCGATCTGGTCGATATCTTCAGTTCCCCATATTTCACACCCATATAAAAGAATTTGTCCTTACTTAGTTTGTTTTTCAATTTGAAATGTAAAATTGACCTCATTTGAAAAGTTGAAGTTCAATTGGAACCAAACTTGGTTTGTGGAGTTCACATTTGTTTGTTTGAGGTCCAAGGTCACATATCAAGGTCAAAGGTCATGTTAGGCCTATCATTCACTAACCGCGACAGCAGGCGACACAAGTGGTCCGAGGACCGATGTATTTTTAAAAACTTTCTGCTCTACTGGTTCTTAAATCGGACTATTTTAGTTTTCTTAGGCCCCCAAAAAAGTTTGTTTCAGCTTACGCATAGCTTTTAAAATTGGATTTAGCTCATAGCTCTATGCAGCGGCGGTGATTTTTACACTTACAAATGAAAAAGTGGAACTATATGGACTCTATAGTGTTTTTCATTGTGTGAAGTTTGTTTTATGCCTTGAAAACAGAAGAGGAGTACAATGGACTGACACATTCCACTATGGTCCTTATGTTGCTCCTATAAATATTTGTCAGTTTGTCTTATGCTGCTCTCTTAAATAAGACTATTTTAGTCAGTTTGTATAATGGTGCTCTGCTGGTTCTTAAGCAAGACTATTTTACCATGTTTATCTTTTGTTGCTTTACTGGTTCTTAAATAAGACTATTTTAGTCATTTTCCCCATGGCATATCATGAGATAATGTTCCATTATCCTTCTTATCAATTTGTTGAAATGATTGGAGACTGACAACTCAGAATCAAGAGTATGGCTCTCCAGACCCAGAAACAGGTCTTGTGTGTGAAGATCTCTGAGGGATAAAATCTCCATTTGCTTCAGCAGATTCTCCTAGGAGAGGATCTTCATTTCTCTTCCATATTGTCATTTGCACCGTCGCCAACTACGCTCCGAAAAACTTGTTCATAATTCTTTCCTGAAAAAAAATGAAGGACTAGATGGTATACGGTTGGATTTAAGTAAATATGAAAATCTGTATGAATAAGTATTATTTAACAATATTTTCACCGCATAATATACATAGGTAACATACTTTGAAGTAAAGATACATAAACATTTTTAATAAACTATATATTCTACAGCCCGTCTAAAAAAATGGTACAATCGAAAACCAATTTTTTTGTGGGTTGCCAGCTATAGCTGGCAGGACCACTTAGCAATCCGTTGTGCGTGTGTATGTGCGTGTGTTTGTGTGTGAATGTATGTGTATGTCACAAATTGTTAAGTTTTTTTTAAATTGACCTCAATTGAAAAGTTTAACTTCAATTGGAACCAAACTTCTGTCATAGGTGCACAATGGGATCCCTCATATGTTGATGAGGTCAAAAGTCATGTTGAAAGGTCAAAGGTCATGTGAGGTCAAGTTGAAAAATGGGCTAAAAATGTAAAATTGATTCCAATTGAACTTCAAGTTTTCAGTTTAGATCAAACTTTTGTCATAGGTGCACCATACGATCCCTCATATGTTGATGAGATCAAAGGTCACGTGCCAGGGTCAAAGGTCATGGGGCGGCCCACAGCTTATATTCTTTGAATATAGCGAGCGCGAAAGCCGAGAACCGCAAAATTCTAGTTCAATATTAATTATTAAATCACAACATAAGTCGTTTTGTGCTTCACATTAAAGAAGAAAGACCAGGCTTTCCAATACTTTTTGTTTCATCAGTTCTTAAATATTTGTCAGTTTGTCTTATGTTGCTCTCTTAAATAAGATTATATTACCAAGTTTTTCTTATGTTGCTCTATCTACTGGTTCTTGAGTAAGACTATTTTAGTCATTTTTTTTTTCTTATGTTCTTTTTCTTTAGACTTTCAGATGCAATCTTGCTATACTCATGAAGGCATATCATGAGATAATGTTCCACTATCCTTCTTATCATTCTGTTGAAATGACTGGAGACTGACAACTCAGAATCAAGAGCTTGGCTCTCCATGCCCAGAAGCAGGTCTTGTGTGTGAAGATCTCTGAGGGATAAAATCTTCATTTGCTTCAACAGATTCTCCTGGGAGAGATCTTCATTTCTCTTCCATATTGTCCTTTGCACCGTCGCCAACTACGCTCCGAATTGATATAGGACTTTTAGTTGGGTCATTTGGAGCAATTCTTTGACCATGGAGAGCAGAGCATCATTTCTCAGTGGATTTATCTTCTATGAAGGTTAATGAACAAATTTAGCGGGGGTGCCCCTCGAGAAAGTGTGGGTGGAATCCAGGAAGGGGGGGGGGGAATTCATAATACAGGTGTCAAAAATTAAAAATGACCTCTACACACCTCTACCCCTGTAAGAGATTTCTTCTGTCACTAGACTCATGAGAGAAAGAAAAGACACAAGTATGTCACACACATGCATTGGATGTAAATTTCTCCAAATCAAAAGTATTCATATGATATCTCATATTTGAGCCATACCATAATAACCTGTCTAGTTAGAAATCTTCATAACAGTTGAAGACGTCACCTAAAATAATTTTATTTTTCATTGGAGTTTTGGTTCTCAGATCGTCTAAAAAGTTGATGCGCTCAGTCATCTAATTAATGCGAATTCCTGTTCTGATTCCTTATGTGTTGCAATCATCATTTAGAGTAAGGTTTTCATTAACCGAGAAGTTATTTGAAAGTAGAATTGAGACGCCATGACTACTTGTTCCAAAAGAGTTATATTGGTTACCATTGAAGTTTTTGAGAAACTTATTGCTTTCATTTACATCAGCGAATATTTACCAAGAAACTTATTGCTTTCATTTACACCAGCGAATATTTACCAAGTAATCCTTCACGCGATTATTAATCACTTCCGCAAAGGTCGGTCTAAGTTCAGAGGGGAATTTCCTTGAATAGTTCAAGTTTCCCATTTTGTACATTTGCGTCAGCTAGCAACAGGAGATCTACTTCAAAATCGGCAAATGGGTGACAATACGTAAGTGAGCAATAGGCCTGCTTTCCCACTGTCATTCCTATGGATTGTTGTTTGGCTTGGAGTTTCCTCTGTTCCTCAGCTTCCTTTCCTATGAGAACCAAGTTATTCTTGTGTGTGTTTTCGGTTATATATCTCGCTACAGATTTCTTTTAAATTACTGAAAGAACTCGGTTGATTGGTGTCAGTAAAGTCAAATCCAAGTGAGAAGTCGTAGTGGAATATTCCAGCACCACCTCGGGACCTAATACTGATATCAATAGAACAGGTACCGCATATTAAAATGTTGTTACCTACATCCGCGGTGAGTTTAGCAATTTCACATACTCGTTGAACACATTTTCTGCTTTGCACTGAAATTTTTGATGGCACAAATTTTGTCAAACACACCTCTATGGGATTGGGATTTTTGCATGTCAACATTGGCAGGCTGATTGCTATATTCTGAACTGCTGCATATTTACCTGTTATGTATCCTTGCTGCTTTCACACAACCAACGTACCTGACTGCAAATATGAACAACATTCTGTGCACTCCAAGACAGATAATTCCAAGTTGAAAGCTTAAGTTCATACTTGGTCAGAATAGCCTTTTTTAAGGAGGAGTATGACCTGTCTGTCTAGGTCGTTGTAAGCATCTCTGGCTTTACCAGTCAACTTGGGTGCAAGGATACGTACCCCATTGTTTTCTGGTTTCATAGTCTGTAACAATATGCTCAAAAGAGCAGAGGTATGTGTCTATGTCATCTTTGACATCCAATTTTGTAAGAGTATTTGGGGAGGAAATTGGATGTTGATCTCACCCCTACAGTGTAGGTTCCCTTTGGGCTTTTTGCCACTAGTTCTAGCTCTTTGGCCTTGTTGTGGCCCTCGCGCATGCGTCTCAAACTCTATCGAGCCCTACGCAATTCATGTTGTTTTTTTTGTTTCTAGATTCTTAATGCAACTTCACCTTTATCTTCATTACCATCAGCGAGATGGGTTTCCGCGAAAGTAATTTCAAAAATGTGACGTTTTATTATGAAAGGGGAGCTATTTTGTTACTTATGTCTCTAAGTCAGTTTACTGAGCAATATTACCGAACTTATGAATGATGAAAAACAAGATTTATATGCGCCATTAGAGCACTAATTATTTTTTTTTTTTTTTTTTGAGAGATTTTCATGTCCAGATCTAGTTCTTTCAAATTCGTCTTTCAAATTCAAATTGGTTCTTTAATGCTTATGAGACTTCGAACTGTCGTCTTGCGCTCCTATTTACCGTCAGAAAGAATCATTCAAATATCAGAAATCATTCAATAGTATCTGGCAGTCCCAGCGCACACGAATGGTAGTGATTCGTAAATTCATGATTGGGATTGAAAATTACCTAAAACACTTGTCTTGCTTGGGTTTTAAAGCTGACAGATTTTTTTTAGGATACAAATTTTCTCAAATTTTCACTGGATCGGTGTAGGACATCTACCGAGAACGTTTCTGAGGGTATTGGACAAGCAGGTGCAAAAGAAAAACTGCAAATGTTGTTTTGAAATTGCATCGCTATCGTATAGTTCCCAGAGAAAACCCATGCTTTGACTTTCTGTAGTGCACGGCAGAAACTACTAAATCATCATCGTATTACATGAAGTGGTACATTCGGCTTATCACTTCAGGTGTGATCTAATATATTGGTAGCATTCCAAATATGTAAAAAAACGGGTTCGAGAAAAATGGGGTGCGCTTCTTTCTGGAATCTCCTCATGTCGATTTAAGTGTGTAGAATCCAGGTAGGCACATGCAATCCCAGTAGCTACCTGGAGGGCATCTCTGACAAATAGTAAATGTCTCTGTGAATGCTAAGGGAATGATCCATATGGAAAGTTGTTCTAATTCACAGTAAGCCAGTTAACAACCTGATACATCGTGGCGACGTGCTTTCGTAGACGGGTTGATGTAAGGTTCTCCGGATGCTTGGTAACCACTCACTTTGTGAATTTGTTGAGACAGGCATAGGCGGATGACGCTGCAGAACTATATAATACGTTCTGGTGAACGATGAATTTTTCCTAGATGAACTACAAAAATCATGCTTGATGTTCACAAGAAACCTTAAGGCTTCAGACTTTGTGGATAGGTCCCTCCTCTACCTTTTTCTGTGAGTTAAAACCCTGTTCAAGGTTTTGCAGAGATGTCTCTCAAACTACTGAGGGATTGCTTTGTTTGTTGATTTGGTTGTTCC
>JAMKCH010038301.1:0-14177 GCA_023653785.1 Ophioderma brevispina | reverse complement strand
GTCGTAGGCATACACAACAAGCAGCATGTGAGGTTCGAAACGAAAACGAAACAGTTATTTTTTATCTTGGTTTTTTAATTTATTTAAAAAATATCATGTTGTTGTGTGGCGAATACAAAGAAGGCGGCGAAGGCTTAGGAATTGGGCCCTGCACCGATGCTCCGAAACAGTATTGCTACAGAATTTGGCCACGTTTCTCCTTGATGGAAGCAGCGGCGGCAAATATTTTTCCAGGCAACAAGCCCTTTTATCTCAAATGCAGCCTGTTCTCGCAAGGTGCGGGATGAGTATGGGAGACCGGGTTGGCACACATGGATGGTGGATCAAAAGTTTAGGTACAGAGGCAGCAGAGCATGCAAAAAAATCGACATTAGAACATAGCATTTTTATCTGAAAAAAAAAGAGCGTGTGGCCACTTTGCTTTTTGTCCCAAAAGGTCCAGGAAGTGACAAACTTTTTTGGGGGCCTAAGCGATTTGTTTATTTTTTGTAATTTAATCTTTCTTTACCCAGGGTTTAGATCTTCAATCATTTCTACTGATCTTCAAGAGGGCCCTGTAAAATGATACAAATTAAATAACAATATATCATTTAAATGTAAATGACAAATACCGTAGCAAAGAATTAAATTTATAAAGTGGTCAATACAAGTTGAATTATAGAGACAGGTATACCGACCGGGGGGCAGGGGGGTACGTGCCACCTCTGGCTTGAAAAAGCGCGGGACGATATGGACCAAAAACAACATTTTCCTCCCTGTTTTTTTCGGGGAATTTTAACCAATTGCCTCCTAAATTTGGCAAAATTAAAGTAAATTCTGCAATTTTCGCGGCTACGCGCGCATTGTCAAAGTTCAAACTTAATTGGACCAAATCACCGGGACGACTACGAATTTTGCCCCCTCTGGCGGGACAACTGGAAAATTTGCCCCATCTGGGTCGACTGCCTCGGTTGCCACGCATAGAGAATAATAACGCAAACATTTATTTCCAAGACTACAAGCTGTAATGAAAAGTTCTCTTACATGCTCATTAAATTAAATGAGGAATTACAAGAGAATTAAATGTTTGAATTCTCATACCAGAATGAACAGAATGGGCAACTTTTTGGGGTAAATTGAGAAGACAAATATGAGGGTGCACTATGGGTAAGACAACCGAGAAAGTTATAGTAAGGAGTTGTTTTCCCCATCTTTGATTAAGTTTAACCCAGTTTAGAGATGCCATCATGTTCTCATCAATAGGTGTTCTTAATCAGCCGACAAAATAATACGAGAAAGCCTGTGTGAAAGACTTGGAAGTGTATTTGAGAGAGCAAAATTACCTTCTATCGTTGGTTTTTTAATTTTACGCTTTTTTAAAAAGTCCAAAAATGTTCAAGCCAGTAATTAGGGGTGATAACAGCTAAAAGCAAAAATGCGTCAAATTCATCCCCGTGCAAGGCAAACTTGAACACTGAAGATAAAATATAATCTTGGGTAGGATGAAGTGGATGTTTGATGATTTCAACCTGTTGTTTAAAAAAATGTGTGTTTTGTAAATTATTGTGTTCATTTTGGAAACCATTTTGATATAGACGGGTTTTTGTCAGTTTATTCATGATGATTTTTCATGTGCATACATTGCCTTGCCTATTTTAAGTCCTAATCAATCTTGTTCTCTGTGCATGATCTTTGTTTTTCTTTGAATCGGGTTTTTTACCGTTTTTGCAAACCCATTCTTATTTATACAGAATATAACTTGCTTTGCGTCGCGTCAATTTTTGAATGAATTTATATAATTTATTTGTTCTGTTTCTGTATTTTGCAAATAAATATTATAAAAGAATTCAGCTTTTTGACTTATAAAATCCCTATAGTGAATATTGTGACCTCGAGTGCAAACCATATAACTACCATCTTATCATGAGATTCAACCCGCTCAATACTAACAATATTTGCCCCGTTTATATATACAAATGATGGAATTATTGATTTAGTGATCACATTTTCCGCTCACTGAACATGGCCTTATTGAATTTATTCATGCTTGTGTGATGCAGTGGTATGTTTAATATTTGTAGCTTCGTGTTGGTGAATTTCACAGTTGTATAAGTAGGACTATGGAGAGAGAAATTTGTACTTGGGCCAAAAAAAAAATCTCTTACAATTTGCATTCCCCGGCTGCATTTTGGGTACACACAAAGCAGGTATTTCTGTTGGGAGAAAATAAAATTATTTCAGTAAAAAAAGATGCTGATATATTTTTTTATAGATTTGGTGATTTTTTTAGGGGGTCGTTGCAAAAAAAAAGGGAAATAAATTATTGTCTTCATAAATTATCCAGGAAGAAAAAGAAGCGAATCACCGCGACAAAGGCAACCAGGAATCCGATTTCAAAAAACCTGGCAATTCTTGGAAATTGAGGATCAGAATTCCATATCTCATTTGCATATTTTTGTGGACCGCCAGCTATAGCTGGAGACCGCTTTGAATCCGTTGTGCATGTGTGTGATGTATGTATGTGTGTGCACGAAATGTTTATTTTTTTTTTAATTGACCTCATTGAAAAGTTGAGTCACTGGGAACCAAACTGTGTGTCCATATGTACACCACAGTATTCATCATATGTTGATGAAGTAAAGGTCATTTTCAAGGTCAAAGGTCATGAAAAAAACCTCAAAATTCAAAAAAGCAAAAAATGTAAAATTGAACCTCAAGTGAAAAGGAGAAGTTCGATTCGAACCAAACTTGTGTCATAGGTACACCACAGGATTCATCATATTTGATGAAAGTCAAAGGTTCATTTGTCAAGTCAAAGGTCATGTGAGGTCAACTTGAAAATAGGCTACTCTACTAAAAATGTTAAAATTGACCTCAAGTGAAAGTTGGAAGTCAATTCGAAACCAAAACTTGTGTCATAGGAGCACAATGAGATCCCTCATATGTAGTCGGTTGTGAGTCAAAGGTCATATGCCACGGTTCAAAGGTTCATGGAGCGGCCCACAGCTATTTTCCTTGAAGTATAGCGGAGGCGAAAGCCAGAACCACCAAAATTTTAGTTTGCCATATATTGGCTAATAACAAAAAGGCACCATGCTCTATATTCTCTAAGTAGCAAGCAATCAAGCCAAGAACCCCCCACACACAATTGTGTTAAATTTTTAAAAAACAAATTTAAAGACATCCATAATGTGCAAGTTAGCCTGTGCATATATGATACAGGTATGCTGTTGGATTGCAAAGCAGCAAGCACCCAAGCAAGAACACACAATTTGTGTAAAATTTAAAAAAAACAAATTTAAAGACATCAAATGTGAATTAGCTGTACATATATGAAATGTATGCTGTTTTGGAATTGCAAAGTAGCAAGCACCCAAGCCAGAACCAACAATTGTGTTAAAATTAAACAATTAAAGACATCATAATGTGAAGTTATGCTGTACATCTATGATACTGTACTGCTGTTTTGGAATTGCAATAGTAGCAAGCACCCAGCCAAGAACCACAAAAATTTGTGTAAAATTTAAAACAATGAATGAAACATATGTGAACTTAGCTGTGCATATATGATCCATACATTCCTGTTTTGGAATTGCAAGGAGATAAGTCTAACCATACATTGCATTGTTACAATTTCAATATTAATTTTTGAGTATAGCAACTCAAAACATCTGGCAGAAATTTTAAAGAAATACTGTATTAAAGTTGTGTAAAAAATCAGATGGAGATGTGGAGATGAATGTTTGGAAAAGAATGAAATTGAGTGTAATGGTTTGAATAATAGATATAAAGTATGAAGAAAGTAGAGGGAGGCACCAAGAAAATCAAGGGGAGAGAGGGGAATTTAGAGAGAAGCAGGATAGGAGATGGGTATAGAGAGGGGGAGAGTGAGAGAAAGCTGAAGTGAGAAGAGTGGAAATAGGGTGAATAGTGGGCAGTAGGACTGGCGAGGGAGGGATAATACCTAATAAGACAACTGCAACCAAACTTCAAAGTGGCACAACCCAAAAATGAATCAACTAACTGCAAACTGCAAGCTGATTTTGGCAATTTGATCTGTAGTCCCATGACCTTGCTGAGTAAAATTATTCACTTTTATTCATAAAGTAAAATTAAAAAAAAAAAAAAACAAAAAACAACAATACAATGGTGTTGACACTCTCTCTAGCTGCAACAGTTTTGGAATAAGAAAATATTGATTACCAACACTGCACATTTGAATTTTCTGTCAAGGTTAAACAATTTATACTTGATACCAATGGTGATCTCAAAATGTAGGATTTTTTGGCTGCCAATGCCTGGAAGTAATGAAAAGAGGGAAGGGTGATGAAGAGAATCGTTCTTCCTAATAACTGTTAACAAAATTTGCTATCTTCATTAGATAGCATCCAATGGAGCCATTCAGTTATTCTTTTAGTAAACAGATTAATTTTTTATTTGAAACAAATTCAATGATTGAATATCTAAAAATTTTCCCTGGAGGTGGCCAGCACAGGCAAGTGTTGAAAAAACCCAAAATGTGTGCTTGGACAAATTTGAACTGGGAAGCATTTAATTTTTAAGAACAAGTTAATATATTTTGTTATTTTTTTAGGAAATTAAAACATCCATAACTTAAAATGGAAACACTTCAACTTGAAAATCTGTCAAAAGAATTTTGTGAATTGGATTCTCTTTCATATAACACCTTATTTTTTAAAGGGGTATTTTGTGATCCGTAACCTCGCCCCCCAACTTACCTAAAAAAGTTGAGATTTTTTATATCATCTGAACCGTTAGCCTTAGTAATCCATGTGTACTTGTTCTTACGTGCAAATTTGGTTGTATCTGTAAGAAATTTGCAATTTTGTAATTTCTGTCTGTAAATGGACAGAAATTACAGCATAGTGGCCTATGATGCGACAGTGGGAAACAAGCATTTGCTCATAACACAAAACCACAAGGTCGGTATTGACTACAATTTTGTGAATAAGCTTTTCTCAAGGATATCTAGTGAAAAATGAATAAAATAGAAGCTGCTGGAATTACGAAATGCACCTTTAAGATTGAGTTACTAACATAATCTAAAACCATTTAATTGTCACTGCCAGCACCCAAAGAATTAATAATCATTATTGAAGAAGAATTTGAATACCTATATTTACAAAAGAAAAATCAGTTTTATGTAATCTAAAAAACATGTGTTTTTACCAATTTGTTAATTTTGCACACTACAAAGTATACAGGAAATAAAAAACATAACATTTAAATATCTCAAGAAGGCCTTATGGTGAAAAGGAAAAATTGGTATGCATTATTCTGTCACCATTGTTGCTACCCTATTAAATTTTCAGCACTCTATCTAGAATGCCATATCTAATAATCCTACCTTAAAACAGTGTTAGGAGAATGACATTCCAATTTGATGCAGACAACCTTTTCACCTAGTGCACAGTCGTGCAATAAATAAATAAGGGCCATGGTCCCTTCGCTAACAGTCTCGTCCCCAGAACAGATACAACCAAAAGTGGTCAAAATTTTGGTATCTGATGAAAACTACTATTTTTCTCATTTACCCACTGAAATCTTAGGACTAAAGGATGTTTATTTTGGAAGTAATTACGAGCCCGGGGTTATGACCGAAAATGTACCCCACTTGTTTGACCAATGTTAATTTTACTCAGTACTCTTTGGGGCTTATAAAATAGCTTTGTCAAATCAAAATGGATTGAAATATTGGCATGAAAATTTACAGGTGGGGTTTTAGGGGTGAAGGCCCTCCCTATCAAGATGAAAATTTTATACCGTGACACTTAAATTGGGCTAGCTCCCTTTAATGCTCCGTAAGCTTTTTATAAAGATTGAACCATACAAAACCACATTAACATTTGTAATTGGGCTGATCAAGTCAAAATTATCAAAATTTTCAAAACTGTGGTTGCACATCCTTTTATTATTACACACACACACACACACACACACTTTCTTGAAATCAGTATGAAAAGGGTATTCAAATTTCAAACATTACATAATAAAATATGTCTTTAGTAGTTCTTGAATGATTGACTCAAATTGTTTATGTACATTGCAGATTTAAGGGTTGATCCTGTATAGTCAGTTATTTTCTATTTAAAAAATCAAGTATTTGTAAACAACTTTCTGTCTAACATCTCACTGCTGAATATTTATGCCAAGGTAGGAATAGCAGAGTCTGTGGCAAACATTAAAAAAACATTTTTAAAGGAAAAAACCCTGAAAATTTTGTTGGGAAGAAAAGGGGATCACCAAATTTTCAATATGGAAATATGAATGGAAAAGATAGTGCAAATTTTTTTTATCAAATGCAAGCTGAAACATGATTTTTTTCCACAAAAAAAATTGAATTTCCCTTCATAAAATTTTCATTAAGATTCATGAATAAAAATGAGAATAGTAATAAAGACATGAGGGGGAAATTTCAATGAGTAATTTCTGTAATAAATTCAGAATTTAATTTGGCTTTGTTGGCACATTGACTGTATCAACAGTAGAACATACAGCACATTGAAATCATTTGCAATAGTACGTGCTGATGAGCCGATTGCGTGAATGTAACTTGCACCGTTCGACTGATCTCAACGGGAGCAGTTTGATAGTGCTATGAATTAACATGAGGCAGGTGTTAAAATACAAGGGACTAGCGTGAATTCCCATTGCAGACATCTCAAGGTACTTGGGCCGTGCTTGATAGAGATGTCTTTTGAAATGTGGAAATGGGTTGATGTTCAATTAGGCTGAATGGGATGATGTTAGGGAATTGAGCTTGAAAGAGATACAGATTACACGTACCGTAGAGAGAGAGAATCGATTTGGAAATAATTTTGTTTTAAATAAGACAGGCTTGTTTATATTTTGCTGAATTTATTGACGGAATTTCATTCAATTTAAGGCCAATGAAAGTCAATGTTATGTGTCCCGTAACAATTTTTGCAAATCATAATGCGGCAACTCTTTCATTTTTCATTATGCGTAATTTTGAATAAACAGCAATTTCACCAACCTTCAGCGTGCTATAATAGCTAAAATACAGTGTCAAACCGCCACCATACATTAAAAATGTTCTTTGATTTAAAATCTACTAAAATCACATTCACAAGATGTGATCACAAGAAGAAGAAACCTTGATATTTTCTTTAAAATACAAAATAATGAACTTTTTAGAGATTTCAGCTTCTCAAATGAGGACAGAAAATCATAACGCGGGCGGGTTATGGGAAACATAACATCGACTTTCATACGCCTAAACATTTGAATATCCAGGAAAAATAAAATAGAATTCTTAAAACTATTGCAGCTTAATTTCACTTGACTATATAATTTAAAGCTAGTGATACAATTTGGGGACTACAATGTAGCCCCGATTCCTGTCGTACATGTATTCTGGGATATTTAGGTCATGCTTGGTGGGGAGTCTTATGGGACTTGGAAATGGGTCAGTGTTCAATTATTTAAGGTTGCAGGAAGAGTAGTGAAAATAGCTGCCTTATGTTACTTTGCATACATGATTTGCTTTTGTTCTTATAAATATTGGGTCATGTGGTTTGTGGCTTATTCCTAGATTCAGATATTTTACTTGAAATTTGAATTTACTTGAAAGGTTGTGGCAGATTTTTTAAATAACATTTAGAAAACCAACAAATTATTTTATGAACAGTTAAAAAAAAATCTTAAAATGATGCATTTTCAAGTTAATATTCACAATTAGCATGGCAAATACATTCAAATGAGTCCAAACAAGCCTAGTCTCAGGTCAGTGGTTTTTGAGATAGCTTTCCAATTGACCACAGAAGCCATCTAAAAAGCCACTGATTTAAATTTGTTAAAACCTATACTGAATCTATAATGTTTGAAGGGGTTGATAAATGTATTAAGAGCATAGGCCTAGTTATTATTATTGTAGGTAACCACATTACTGTCTGCACAAAGCCTGGCTCTGCAAAAAACACTATCAATATTTATGCTAGGGAAAAGGGTGATTTTATGGGAGACATTTCTTAAAGCAAGAGAGAATGAAAAAAGAAAAACAGAAGTACTGGCCAGCAATCAAGTCCATAGCCATAGCCAAAAGTATGACAAAAATCAATTTTGTACCAAAAATGTGACCAAAAAACACGTTGGAGTATTTCCCCTGCCTTCCCCTGGCTTATTGGTCACGGCTGGTATGGCAGTCGTCGCTGTATCTGTAGTTCAACAGAAAAGTTAGAAGTTAACCGTTATGTTGGGATAGAGGACATTATTAATTATTATAGAGAAAATGCAAATGAGCTCATAAATATTCACTACCTGGCAGAACCAGTGCAGACCTCTTGTTCTATCACCTTACCCTATTTGAAATTCATTGGCTATTCAGTTGGCAGAACAGATTAATGAATTACCTTCCACTGGTCTCATAGGGGTGCTATTCATGATTATGTGTGTGCTTTCATTAAAGTATTTTCAGTTTAAAGATGACTCTGTTCTGCCGGGGGGTGGGGTTACTGATATAGGAAAGAGGTACGAGTATGTGTGGCCCTTCAGACCACATTTCACACCTCTCCAGCAGTTCTTAAGGGCTCCAGTTGAAGAATAATTCAGTTCTTAAGGGTCCCCTTAGGAAATGTTTGCCTCAGAAGCTAAATTAGCCAAATTTCAGTCTAAAGCCTGGAACTTTCTCAAAATTTCAGTTCCTAAGGCCCAAGCCGTTCTCAAGCCCCCAAATTCGGGCCGCACATCCCTACCTTTTGTGGTGTGCAGTTGTAGTCCGCTCACACTTGTAATCAAAAGGTTGCAGGATCGATTCCCACTCTAGGCACATAATTTTTTTATTGTTTTATTTTAGAGTTAGAGATTTCAATGAAAACATTCAGAGTTGGCAGCTGAAGTAGGAAATAGCAAATATCTGCTGTCTTACGAGATAATTCAACTGGTTATGTCAGGCAAGAATCTCACACGTGTCAGCTGCACAGTACAGACAACCAACTGACCAACCATCCATTTAAAGGCACTATCAGTGATTTTCTAAATCATAAAATCAAAAAATCTTCAAAAATCAGATTTTTGCATGTCTGTAACAAGTACGGGTACCCTAACATACCCTGCAAATGATAAGACCAGAAGCAACTAATAAGCCAAATCCGATATTTTAGCCATTACTGTCCGAACGGACACTTACTACAACACGTAATTCAATGGAGAGTTTTTTTTTTTGTCTTAGGGGCTGGCTTTTTTATTTCAGACCACAACAATACAAAGACAAATACAATACCAACAAAATTACAAAGATACAACCAAGATAGTGTGACAGTGTGTATGGCAGAGAAAAAAACTACAAATGTAATGTATATGTAATACATTAACCTATACAATATGCTTAATTTTTCAAAGGCAGATTCTTAAGAAAAAAAATATTTATAAAAACCTACTCTAGACCACTTATCGAAGTGAATCTCCAATTTACCTTTCTTTCTGGCAAGGGTTTCTTCCAAACGAATAGTAATCCATCAATAACTCTTAAAATACTCGAAAGACCAGGAAGAACCACTGTATTTTGTTTATAGATAAACCGATGTGCAATGTAAAGCAGCTGGTTTTTCAACATACAATTCTCTGAATTATCAAAAATACCAAAAATTTTTTCATTACGTGAAACATCATAAAAAAGGACATTCCACTTAATTTGAAACTTGTTCCAGAATCTCCTAACATGGTTTAATTCAACGAAAACTGTGGTTTAAAACTCAATATGGCTATTACATCGTGTACAGTTTGGACTATTCTGATTATGCCACCTTTCATGGAACCACTTATTTGTTGGCAAGATAAGATGATTTATTCTGAACTGTAACCACCTTAATCTTGAATCAATTAACCTTCCATGGTAAGATAAAAAATCCTTATACACTGAGACGTCAATATTGTAATTTTCCCTTAAGGGGAGAATCTAGTTCAAAGTCTTGTGATGTAAGATTTGCAGTGGTCTTAATTTTGTTACATTGCTACAATTTTTAGCTTTATTTCCCTTTTGTATTTGGTTGTGAAAATCGGACATTCCGTTTCCCATTTTATGATAATTTTTAGATTTTTTAAGTTTTTTCAAACAAAAACATAATTTCTTATGTTTTTTTGTTTTTCAAGCAGCTATTTTTATTATGTATTTTATTGTTTTTCACCTGCAATATTTAAGACAATGACAAAATAAATTAATTTCAAGCCTACAACAGTGATTATTTATAGAAATTTTGTATTCACATTTACTATAATTCATGCGATTACTAAATTTGAAGTTTATTAGACAAAATTTCCTAATAGCAAAATAATAAAATTAATTAAGTGTTTTAGATCATTAACGGGCCCTAACTTTTTTCGCCTGTAAAAAGTTGACTCCGGAAATAAATCAGGTTTTCGAGTAAGAGCTTTGTTGACTTCAAGACTTCAAATTTGGACCAATAGTAATTCATGATACGTATACAACCTAATGGCCATTTTGTGGAATTTCTCTTTAGTTTTTATTTTTATGGGGGGGGGGTCAAAGGTCTCACCAGCAATGAAATTTAAAAAATCATGGATCCGGTTGCTATGCAACCCGAAATCACACTACAAAAATCTCTTCATTAGGTTGTTCCTACTTGACCTACTAACAAATGTTTTAAGTCTTATTATTACCCGAGTATTGCAAGTTAGTGAAAAATGAGGAGCAACTTTTGTATTTCACTGAGGCCCAAATTAAAGTTTGTTGACCTTTGACCTTGTTTCAACGGCAATTTAAGAACTTGAACTCTGTAAATTGATTCATTTTTGACAGGCTTACTTATTTCTGAATATTTTGATATATGACTTCCTCATCATTATCATGAACTACATGTGCTAAAGCATATTGTTAATAGACCCCTCATTTTGAACTAGATTCTCCCCTTAAGTTATAACACTCACAAGATAATGATACATATCCTTAGATTTAATACGGTCCAAAGGTATAAAAAAATCATTTATATAACAACCAATACCAAGATCACTATCCACCTCTTGTAATATACCTTCATGTTTAATCTGATGACGCCATTGCACTGGAATAGCATTAACAATGCTATACCACCTCAGGTATTCCTTTACCTCCATACCAAAAGTATCAAAGGTCTAATGTTACCATTGTCATAAAACAGATCCGTAATTTTAACAATACCAGCTTCATAAAGTGATTATAAAAACACAGATTTATTATCAAACGGTATACCACAATTATTCCAAATTATTTGATTAACAAAATCGTTCATCACGTTGTGTGAGTTTGTGCTTAACTCTGACCAAGAGCTAAAAACATTAAATTAAATTGTGGAATATAACATTTAATTTTCTTCACACAAAATACTTTTAAATAATAATTTCAAAAAGCCTCCACTTTCGTAACCAATGAGACCGAATCTCTTCCATCCAACATGACTACCAGTCTGATACCGCTTGACCAATGCCACTGAAGCCTTAATTTTTCCATAAATATCAATCATTTTAAGGCCCCCCGTCATTATAGTCTGCCTTAAGAACAGACCTTTTAATACGATCAGGTCCACCCCAAATAAATTGGTGAACTATGGCATTAATTTTTCTCTGGATTGTCATAGGTGTTGGAATCATTACTGGGTCACATATAAAAATTTAGAAAGTCCAAAGACCTTAGTAATAAGGATTTTACCAATGACCGTTAGATCTCTACGCTTCCCTAATGCAATGTTTGATTCAGAGAATTAAATTTATCATTAAAATTTAAATTATTAGCAAGCTCAATATCCTAATGAGAAAACAATACCAAGCTCCTTAATCTTGTTTGTCCAGAAAGATTTAAAGGTTTATCATTTCTATTCATCCTGCCTATCACATATCCTCAGATTGACCACATAACCTCAGGGAAGACAAATAAAAAAGTCATCCAGATTTTCACACCTTTGTGCAAGTTTTTACATCCTCTCAGAAAAGCCTGTAGATCATCGGCTAGCAAAATTCTTGATTCGTCATATCTGCCTTCAATGGAGAGTCAATCTTTAAGACTGCCCATGTGGGTTCTTCCTTTTCTGGCAATTCCTCATTTTGGAAAAAAATAACTATGAGAATTATACGACGTAACCTTCGATTTTAAGCATTATGCAATTTCAAATATTTTGACTCTTTCGGGTCAATCAATGGATGTCTTTAATACATCATTACAGCAGCCCAAGCTCCACATCCAGGGGTGGTTCTTGATTTTTGGTTGGATAGCCCATGCTCGCTCCCAAAAAGCTGGACAAGCTGCCTATGGCTGGACTACTGCTAGGGTATCAAATTCACATAATCATTCTAGTCCCGCAAGGGGTATTAAATTCAGTTAAGAATGTAACTGGGTCCCATGAATACAAATAGGAAAACGCAACCCTAAATTTGTCATCAAAACAAAATTGCCCTTGGTGTGCCATTTTTTCTTTACAGTAACACGCTAGTGGGGGCGGATGTGTTTTTTCCCTTGTAATATGGTTATTTAAAGGTATAACATTTTTATTTCATGTTAACATAGGTCCCCACTAGGTATAAATGTTTACTGCAAAGTGGTCCCGTTAGGGTATATTTTCACCGTAAACTGGTCCTGTTAGGGGTGTATATCCGTAATAGCTTCAAGCTTTCAAGCTCCACAATCCCAAGCACACCCCGGATTTAAACTTGTGTGGTCAAATTTTTTGGCATAAACAAGCATTTTGGGCTCATTACCCTTTGAAGTCTTAGGGCTAAAGCAATGGCGTAATACCGACCGGGGGGCAAGTTGCCCCCCTCTGGCCAGAAAAGCGGGATGATCATGACAAAATATCTTCTTTCTTCCCCTCTTTCTTCGGGGAATTTTGACCAATTACAGTACCGCCTACATGTGGGCAAAATTAAAATAAAATCAGCGCGCTGTGTTTTGGCAGCGGCTAAAACGTGCGCAATTCATCAAGTTCAGACTAATTGGAGCAAATCACCAGGCATTTTCCATTTTACTAATTTTCCCCCTATGGCGGACAAACTTGGAAACTTGCCCCCCTCTGATCCGACGCCTCGGTATGCCACTGGCTAAAGATGTTTAGTTTGGAGGTGAGGAGACAAAATAAGCATCAGGTGTGGTTGTGACCAATGTATGTCCCCACCGGAACGAGTTCGGACGGGGACAGATAAAATGAAGCAGCGTCCGTCCCCTGGGTCGTTCATAATTATTCGTACGTTCGGTGTCCCGTCCGTCTGGGATATAAATGTTAACGGCCTGTTGTAAAGAGGATTTTATCTGGAGTTCCGTAAAGGCTACATTGATTTAACTTGGATGGAAAGAGCATTGAAGAGTTTCTCGACCTGATTAGATTTTGGGCGTAAAACTTCGAATTAAGTATCTAATTTGTCAATAATTATGAATTTTCCCCACAATGCCTTGTATGCAAGTTATCTGAGTTCTGTAAGAGTATAGATGTAACTTGTGGGAAGGAAGCGGGGCCGAGGTCTTCACTGTATAAAGCGTATCATGGGTGCGCATCTTCTTTGCCATTTGAAATAGTATGTGATATATGCGGCTCGGTTATGCAAATGACTAATTAAATATGCAAATTCTGTATGCTAAAACGGTACATTGGATATACATCAAAATTCCTTCGCTATGTCAAACACCACCGCCTTGCATGCAATCTTTGTGTGAATCCGTATTGGTCAACGTGCTTGTGGGCCGATTAAATTGGGCATTTTGATGCACATTTGATCTAATTAAATATCCTAATTGCTGTAATCGCTGAAACGATCATGTGGTGTTGGTTATGCAGGGGAGGGGGGGGGTGTCTGGTGGAAGGGAAGGGGAGGGGAGGGGTGGGGTGTCTTGGGGAGGAGAGGGGTTTGGGGTGTCTTCGGGAAGGAGGGGAGGGGTGTTGCAATTTATCACATTTTAATGAGCGCGACATTCGGCGTGACTATTTTACCGCATCGCATAAATCCGAGTTTGTCTTGTTTACCTGTACTCATGGACGTTACCAAAATACATTTTTACTCTCACTTCAAAACGGGCTTAAATACCGGTACAAACTACAAGAGGGGATTTTGGGTGAAGCCATTCTATCAAGATGAAAAATGAAGACTTTAAATCAGGTCATCCCCCTTAATGTGGTTTGTGGAGTTGTATTTTGTGATCTATTATGATTCATTTGGTGAGTTGCTATATTGAAAGAGGG
>JAMKCH010038300.1:0-14744 GCA_023653785.1 Ophioderma brevispina | reverse complement strand
GAACCGTCTTAAATGATTGAGGTTTGACTTTTATTGGGTGCTTTGCTCTCCCCCCCAAAAAAAAATATTGCTCAAGTAAGTTAATATGCGAATCCCCTTCTTCATCCCGACAGTATCCGCTCTGTGAAATGTTGCCCTCAGCTCCCTTGCCCACCAAGATGTGTTGAAAACCAAAATGGCAAAAATAAATTGATAAAGGGCCAGGCCTATCCCTAGGCCTACTCGTTGAATATGCTCCATTGATAACAGAATTTATTCATCTGTATATTTCCTAAAAACATGAATACTATAAAATAGATTTTGATTACATTGCAAATAATAACGTACTACGAGATCAATGTTAATGCTTAATGCATGTGCATCAACATTGCATCGATGTACATTACAATGCTGTGGTAAATATGGCAATGGAACATCCATTTTAACAATCGCCAAGGGTCTCATATTTCACTAAAATGTGGCCAACGTCGGGACAAAATTGACAAAAACGGGCAACTTCGGGCACTGTCAAGTTTGGTGTCATTGTTTAGATACGGCATTTTTCTTCCCAATTCAAGTTAGATTTCGTCTCCAAATATCATACTTTAAGAAATACGGCGTTATAAAACATTCAAGTTTTTAAAAGCTGAAAAGTACGAGTAAAAACTAGAATCAATGTAACTCATCTTAGGAACATACTATCTCCTACTTTTAATAAATGACCTCAAATGATCTCAAATGACCCCAAATGACCTTGTTTTACCTTGAAGATGATTGACGGTGACGTGGTTCCATGTCTAAAAATAATCAATAATCAGTATTTAATTGTAAACATTTATGCCAAGTTTCATGCTTTTATAAAGAAATGCAAAATTCTTACAATGACGCTATCTGCTTAACTATGTACATCGATGCAATGTTGATGCACATGCATTCAGCATCAATATTGATCTCGTGTTGTATTGTACCAATACAATAGTTTTATGACCGGTTTTACGAGCGCGGCGATGATCATCGGTCAAAGGGATTTGGGAAGAGCTTTCTCCTTCTCTCCTACCTCCATGATCCGAGCATGCGAAGAACTACTGAATAAGAAATTGAGCTGTACCGAAAAACTTAGGATCCATGTATTGCGATTAAACAGTTCAATACCTACTTTCGGGTTTGTTTTACGTATAGTGATGGGCAATACGGTGTCATAATTAAAGTCATCAATCCCCAGTAAATATTATATTTTTTTGACCAATACATAATGTGCAAGAGGTGCTGATTGCACATTCATAACCTAATCCATAGGCCACACATCTCAAGGATTTTGGAAAATTTGTGTCGTGCTTTTATCATTCTGTTTTAATAAGAAGACGTATTGTACAATGAGTGACTGGTTAACTAAAATGGTGACCTTTTAACAAAATGGTTTCATTGTAATATCTCCACACATCACAATGATGCAATGTACTTTTCACTCGGCAACATCAAAGTACAACATTTAATCCCAAATGTAATGATACGAATTAAAAATCATGCTGCAAAAGGATTTGCGGTAATTCTTCGAAGCACAGTGTCATGCAACTGACAAAATTTGCTCTATTTTAAAGCACGCTGCTCTATCATGAACACGTCGGACGGCTGCACGTGAGTAAATCTATTTGGGTTCAAACAATAAAGTAATGTCGTAGAGCTTGTCCCTAAATGATGTTGAATGTTAGATGGCCACATTTTGCCTTTTGGCATGGTTACAATGGATGCAAAGAACGTGTTTGCTATATGCATTAACTTCCGTGAGCCCATCTATGGTCGACTATGACATGTTTCGCTTCTAATCATTGAATTTTGAATTAAATCACGATCAATACGTGAGGCTCTTCTTGTTTTAAGACTCGGATATTTAACAGGTTTCCCAACATTATGCACGGAGTCGTAAAATAATGAAGAACTTACATCCGATGGAAGTTACAATATTCGAGAGCTGAACCGTGAAATAAATGTCCAGGTTTTTAGGTTAAAGAGACACGAGGATATTTCCCAAATTATCCTTCCATGTTTTTTTTTTCATATTTAAAATTTTTACCAACGACGCATATAACCGTTAAAAGGTCAAGTTTTGAGTGTTCGAACTTTGATTTGCGCGGCATGAGCACTCCTAGGTACCAGGAACGATATTTTTTCGCGCGGTTTTCATTAGCAATTTTAATTAATAATTATTAACACAGTAAAGGATAATTTGTTCCCATAGACTGCGAAATAAGACTGAAAATTTTGTTTTATAAATATTCAAATTTTCAATCGGCATTCTCCATCGTCGATATTGGGCAAATTTAGTCACGAAGAAGCGGTCAAATTCCAGAATAGTTTTGCAATGTTTATACATTTTAAAAGTACCTGCGAATGAGCATATAAACAAAACGCTGTTATTTTGGTTTCCTATATCAATTCCTATGATATATTTTATTTCTTGATAGAATTTGTCGACGGTAGTGTCCTCATTTTTTAGAGTTTTGCGTTAAAAACCTTTACACAAATTTACCTTATTGGTGGTCAACGGTTCTGAATTCTGAACTCTTTGTCTACGTGGGATTCCATATGATGTCATGTCAACGCGTTATGCGTTTAACTGACAACTTTTCATATGGTATTTCTGTCCGTTAAAAATTGACGTATAGTTCGGTAAGATGACTCTAAAATATAATACAAGTTTGTATTTTTGTTCTTTAGAACGTAGTGACGAGACCTAAATTTCTTCGAATGCTAACAATAGTGGGTAAATAATCATCCATATGCGTGTCCCTGTCATGCATGAATGTGCCGGTGGATATGACAAAAATCAATATGCGAATGAGCGTCTTAGCCAACCAAATTCAGTGAAAATGTCAGACAAGCTGTAGTAAATTCTGACGGCGGTGGACTTTCAAAGACCTAGATATGAACTCTATTGTTCTTTGGACTGTGATTTATGTCCAAAGTAGTATACGTATTTTCAGCGTATTATACTTTTTTCCTTATGGGGTTCATAACTAGGAGTGCATTTGTGCTTTAAATCAAAATAGTGACAAAACGACCTGTTTGGCGATATTGTCATTTTGCAAAGTATCGCAAAATACTTCAAATAGATTATACGTACTTTTTTAAACATCACCTCATCATTTCCACCAACTTGATTTGACCAAACACTGAACAATAGGTTGGTTTGTCCATGTTACCGAAGTTGCACATATGAGGTTTTGCATTTGATCTTTCAAATTACATATGAGGTTTTTCCTGCCCAGCGACGATATTGTAGCTTTCGTCGCACTTGTAAATTTGAGCGCTTGTATGGGTTTTAAATTTTGTGACGTCATATCGGGCTCACATCCCGTAAGAAATACTGGAAGTAATGACCCCTTTTCCGTTGACCTTTAATGACCTTGACACGAGGTCAAAAGTCAAAGTGGTCATACATCGTCCAAAGTATATCGACCTTGGTACCAAAATGTAAGTGAAAGGGCACATGTGGTCCAGTGGATCAGCGTTCCGCCCGCATGCTAAAGGTTGTGGGTTCGAGCCCCGCTGGGGTCAATGTGTTTCGTCTTTGAGTAAGGCGCTTTACCTCAATTGCTCCTCTCCACCCAGGTGTATAAATGGGTACCGGCATTATTCAATGTTGGGAAGGTAACAGACTCGCTGTAGATGAGGTGTGGCGATCCCACTACAGCAACATTATATGGAGGAGTCTGGCCCAATCGCTTCGAAAGAGAGATGGGCACTCTGTTCCTGTGTACACAGGTCCGTCCCCTTTACTTTTTTTGGTACCAAAATGTGGCAAATTTCACAAGGAATATTGTACATCATATTTATTTTGTTACTTGAGCTTTTGTTTTCTTGTTGTATGCAAATAAGCTAATAAGAGATATATGCATAAATTTGCCATTATTCAGACCCCAATCCTGTCCATTGGCGTTTCTATTGTAGAATTACATCTTTTTAATGTAACAAAAAGGATGATGTACGATTTTCTGCCGTTTTTGACAGAAATCTAAGGATGCTTTCCATTGAGCGGGTTAGGAATGTATGTCGAAGAATCCTTAATATTCTGAAACGTTCTGGGTAGGTATTCTATAAGTAATCCAGTGCTAATTTGGAGAAACGTGTATCCTCAAAATCTCTTAGCCCTTTAAACGATTCTCTACATGTAGCGGGGATCGTATTGTATTTTATTCTTTTTTAATGGCTCCATTTTCTTTCTCAATAGTCCTCGACACTTAAGTTGCTCCAATTTTTGTAAAACGTGGTTCAAGTTGTTGGTTCAACTCATAGAATGAAATATAGGAATAGTTTGACTATCTTAAGTGTTTGGTTATTAACCAAAATGGCGAATAAAGTCAACAGCTATTGGGAGCTATTGGATTCTATTGACCTGTGACCTATTTTGTTGGATAAAGTGAAAACTAAGCATAAAAAAACAGATAAGGCAAACTATTCCTTATTTCAATTCTTTAATCTAGTCAAACAATGTGCACCACATATTACATGAATCAAAGAAACTTTTAACTTCTGATCCATGTACACACCAAAATTGAATTTTTCACTTTTTACAGTTTTTACACCATAACTCTGAAACTATAAGTCACAGATAGTGTAAACTATACCTTTTTGGAATCCTTGTAACCATGACAACAGGCACTATCATTTTGCGTTGAAAAACAATGAAGGAACATGTTTAAACATTTTGACAGGTATAAAAGTGAAAACCCAGCTGTGGTCCATTAAGGGGAGTTTGGAAAGTGTTTCCATCAATTGTATGGATTATCATTTATCCGGAAGCGCAACCCTCCTTTCACTACAGTCCCCTGCTAAAGACCAAAATCCACCAATCAAAACTGTCGACATTACATCGTGTATGAAGGAATGTCAGCAAATGATCGAGTGCGAAAAGTGATGTAATTGCATAAACCGCGACGCTTGCAATTGAGGCAGCAAATTACGCGCGAGGTCCGCCGCCCGGTTCAATACTCATATAAAATTGGATCGATTGAGCCCAAATTTATTAGTCGAGCTATGAGTTGCAAAAATATTTTAAAACTCATAGCGAGATCAATCAATTTTGGGTGCAAATCATCCGATTTTATGATTATCATGTTTCGGATCCGATATTTTCAACACTTGGGCTCTTCAAAACATGATAATCTGTGAAATCGCCGGGACCTTGATTGGCTATTTTGTTCATTTTGTCCGGGTACGTGATCGGTTTATTTCGTAAAATGCCTCCTGATTAGTTCTATAGAACCCATCGCTTGATCAATGGGCTATTCCATCAGAAATCCACACTCCCCATGTGGAAGGCCTTTCCTTTACCTAAATCTTACACATACAGGGTGTAGAGTTTACATAAAATTGCCCAAAGGGCTATTCCATTAAAGGCAATTTAATCCCCTTAGGGATAGACGTCAATACGGATGGGTACGTTCAGTGGAGTTTCATATGGAAAATGCAGAAAATGAAAAATATGGGAGTTGGGGTGGTCCGATTACTGAAGTCTGTGCTATTGTAACAACTTGATTAAAGTCCATAACAAAATATTTTAATCTATTTTCAAAGATCGGATGTCTGACGCATACCGTTATTTGCCAAAGAATTTGCATTTATTGCACAGTTAATTTGCAATGTAAAAATGTGTTAGAAATAGTTTCACCAAAATCTCAATCCAAGATCTGAATACTATAATCACCTAATGAAAAACAAAACAATCACAGACAAAGACAAGAGAACAGCATTATTAAACAAAACAAAGAGGAATAAACATGTCTCTCAATGCATGGGGACATAAACAACATAAAAGCAACAACTATCATTTTTTTATATCAGTTCATTTTATTTCTTTCTGAAAAAGCTAAAACATCGAAGTGAAGTCAAGTTTGAAAAATCCCCAATATCCAAATGTACGCGTAATTCTTGTTTTTCCCTTCTTTTTGAGGAGGGAATTCCCCATCATCTACAGGGAAATTTATACATCAGCACAAGCTGAGTTCACATCTTCTACACTTCACAATGCAAATATTGTTCGCGCCGTTTCGATATTAAGTTGATAATTAACAATAAACGTTCAGTAATCTCTGCAGAATTAATTCGTAGTACTTCCTTTTAAAAAATAACAGAAAAAAAAAAAACCAGTTAGTGTAAAAAATAATAGAAGAGGAGACAATTGAATCAAAGATATCTTTTGCGGTAAGTGAAGTGCATGTTTTTCGAAATTCAACTGTAAATGGCAAAATTCTATTGATGGCCTAAGAGTTTAACTGCAGTACATAGCCCATATCCAAAGCAGCTGCAACCATACGCGCTATTAATGGCATATAGCCATCATGAGGTAACAATCCATGATGACAAAGGTTGTTTACATTATGCAATTATAGAAAGTAAATTATGGGCAAGTAGTTTTTTGACCACCACCCATGCTCCAGAGGCAGGTTCCTCTCCTCACATAACCTCAGAGTGGCAGCTATTATTTTTTTTAATCTTTGTTGGGACTTATAATTTTCCCCTAACCTTAAAACATAATTAACATTTTATATATTTTAAAAAGGGTGTAGTGAGTTCCGAACCCGAGGTCCAGGTCCCCCCCCCCCCCCCCCCCCCCCCCCAGTATCATGAGGGTAATCAACCTAACGCAAGACCAGCGAGGATTGGTTTGCCAGATTTTGCAATTCTAATCACGTAACAGTTACGGAATAATCTACTACTTGCTTCTTGTGGTCAGCACTCATATGAATAGCTCCGCTCTGGAACGGTTGCCACAACCTATGCTCCTGAGCATGAGTTGTGGTCAAATCTCACACTTGCACCTTAATGGCAAACGGTTTGAACCTTTTTGGGCGAGGGTACCCTGCGGGCTACCTGCTCTATTCGCTTGGGTTTGGACCTACTTTTCAAATACAGTGTTGCGAAATATCGTGACGTTTATCCTCTAAATCTATGTGTGATAGTTTATGAAATGTTGTGCAAAATTTTTACGTCATATGGATCTGTACTCAATAAATAGGCCTCTAGCGAAAACCTGAACGTACATTTACAAAAAGTATAGATGTTCAAAAGAATAGAAATACAGGGAAATATCAGCGAAGGTTCCTGAGAAATCTACAGTGATTTGCTGGTAACCTCGTCTTTCAATCGTTTATGAGTGCAATGATTAACATTAAGTGCCCCGGCTTAAACACTCTGTTAGTGCCGGGGGTGGGGGGGTCCTAGGGACCCACCCAGATAACCAATTTCCCGTGGGAAGTTTGATCACGACACTAACACAAATCTGGGGATCACTTAAGAACCACAAACCACAATAAAAATGAAAATCCGACCTTTGACCTGTGACCTATGGCCAATTGAAATTGTCACTCTCGAAAGGAGTGGTTCGCACATTTCCATCCTCCATCAACTCCAAATAATGTTTTGAACCAAAATTAATTCATTATATCTAATCTAGAATAACCAATTAAAATATAATCATTTCAAAATATAGCAATTTATTCCTCTTGTATTTCTCAGAAACTTCAAAATCGCCTTATTTTTCCATCAGACTTACGCAGTTAAGAGCACGGCATGACAAAATTAAAATTGATTGCTATAGCATATAAAAGGTTATTTGATTTAAGTATTATTAATTATTAATTAATTACCTCCTTAAGGTATATATCTAGCAAATAAATCCCAAGATTCAATTACTTTTAATTTTTTAATTAGTAAAAATATCTTGATTTTTTCACTTCCGTCAGTGCCCAAAGGGAGGGGTCATAGTGACCCAACCTAATTATTCTAATGAAGCCGTGGGCGGATTAAGTTTTTTTTGGGGTGTACAGGAGAAGCGTATCATAAATCAGACCAATTAGCAAAACCTCCTTGAAAAATTTAAAAATCCAAAATTAAAAAAAAAAAAAATCCAAATGTTGGGTACTACGAACCCCCCCCCCCCCCTTGAGGCACTTAAGTGTTAACGGATGTTTAATCGTTTGGCACCACATGCAGCAAGTTGTGCGCGATATCAATAATAATAAATAAAATTTCCTTTAAAAAGGAAAGGGCGTGTCAAGAGGAAATATCCATGTAATTGGTATGTGAAGGTATTAGTAAGATGATGTATTGTTTTATTTGTAATACTTGAGCCAACAGTTCAGGTGATATAAAAATCCATATTTCTTTTAGGTAAATCAAGGGGACTATATGCTGTGGATCACGAAATGCAAATTTAAGAATGTGTTCATGTTATGAATAAAACGTTTTCAAATCTTTCACTATCCAAAAATTGGATTGATTTAATTGCTTTTATGTAAGGGAGGCCTAGAGGAAACATGAATGGCCGGATTTTGATTGGATCAGCCACCTTTAATAAAGAGGTGCTTAAATTTTTTGCTGCATGCGGTGATTGATCATGACTGAGGATACGAACTTATCGTACATACTATCACACACATTCTACTATTACATTTCGACATGGTTGAAAAGTTCATTACTTATTGCAATTATTTAGAGTGAGGCTGTTGTTTTATGGTTGCAAAAATGATCTGCCGTTAAGTAACTATGTGGTCACCCAGCGTTCTTGTTTACTTGGTTTTCTTGCCAAATTTTGGGTCACCCTGAATTTCTGATAATAAACCTCAGGCTGATGTTTTCTACCTGCATGCCAAACATCAGCTCCATAGGTCAAAACGCGTAGTCGGACAGACAGATCTCATTTTTAGTAGACTGTGCTTTCCTCCGTGTGTGACCTTTGATCTCAGATCTCATTTTTAGTAGTATAGATAGATTGCAATAGCACACTTCTTAATAAAATATGATTTACAAGTAAATACGGTGGAATGACAGGTAATATGTCATGAAGTAACGAACGTTCTAAGTTTGTATATGAATTGAAATAATGCAATGGCGTGGGTGAACATTTTTTGTTTAAATTTTGAAAAATTTAAGTCTTTGGGTGACAGAGGTAAAATTTAAGAAAATAATAATTATGAAGTCATTGGGTGACAATGTTGCTGAAAGTGGAATCTTTACATTTGGGGAAGAGCTCCTAAGATTGTTTTAAATATTATAAAGCCCTTTAAATTAAAAGAAAATGTTAGTGATCACGTTGGTACGTGTGCCGAATCATGTAATATACTTTACGTCCGTCGGCATGCAAAATATCCGGAATTGTTTCTTCCAGTTCTGCTGGTGAGTCTGCAGTGGTCAATCTTGAGGTGGGTAAGTATAGCGTGGATTGTTTTCCCGAAAGGTGTAGTATGTTGTATTTTGATTGGTCGCATTTTTTCCTTTAAAAAGTCGTAAATGTAAGAGGGATACGAAGCCCCTATCATTCTGTGTTACATATTTACGTTCATGTATGCCTCGGCTAAGTGTGTCCAAAAAAATCAAATAAGTCAACTTGCAAAAACTCCCACAAAATGTCATCTTACTAATCCCTTCCCATACCTTTTACATGGATATTTCCCTTGACTCGCCCTTTCCTTTTTAAAGGAATTTTATTTACTTTCCCCTACTGCTCTGACAGACTCGTGGAGCACACCGACGTATTAAACAAGGGTAGTAGTCAGAGAGAACGTTCATGTGACCGTACAGTTAAGTATATACACAATTTTTTTTGCTGAAAATGATAGATTAGGGTGTAGAATAAGAATCTGCCGGGTGCCACCTGGGCATCCTTGGGCATTTTGAGAAATCCAAGATGGCGTCGCCATAAATGATAATTATATATTCAACCCCTATATTATCAAACTATGGAGTTACTAAATATACTATAGGATCCAATGAACAGGTGTATGGCACTTGTAACATGAAGTCATACTTCAAATTCAAAATGGAAGCCAATCCAATAATTTTAAAATATGCCCTATAACAGCAAATATCTGCGATAAAATAGTCTTGAAGGACTTAGGTTATGTTGTTAGACACAATAAATGTATTTCTGATACTTTTAAAATTGTAACATGACGTCAATCAATATGGCAGCCAAAAACGTATTTATAATGAAGGTTCGATTCTCTAACATATGCCGAAAATGTATGCTTTTAGTGTTTTAAAAGGCATCAACGATGGCGTCAAGACTCCGTGCAATACCGCGCACAAAGTAGGTACAACACCCAAGGAAGCGGAATAAAGCAGGGATTATTTTTAAATTTTTTTGTCTGATATTTTCAGTGTGGTTTTTGAGGCTCTTTTAAAAGCCATCTAGCCTTTTTCGTTTTGATACCTTTAAACTGTTTTATGTTAGTAAAACACGCCATAGCAAGTATTTCAAGAACATTATTGTAGTTACTGCTCCCGATAACAAGTGCATTTTTTCAGAAAAGCATAATCATTCAATTTGCTAGGGCCACGTTTTTTTATGAATTAAAAAGCCACAATGCGACTTTTTCAATGATTTTTGCTCAGTAGACCTATGTTGAAATTGGTATTACCATCTTTGAGGCAGAGGATAAAACAACCATGTTCATTAGATTCAAACCTGTAATAGGTTATGGATAATTCATTTGGTTAACTTCTTACAAAACAGAAGTTATGGCTCACAAACAATGTAAGGATGGATAGTGATTTCAAGGTACCCGATATCGTGCTCAATATCTCTAGAAAATAACTCTGATGTGAGTCCACTACTCTAGTTAATTGGTGATTACCAAAGTCGGTTTTAAAGCCGTTTGGCTTTTTCACTATATTTGTTTGTTTTTCATTTTTGGATAGTTTTCTAAAATTTTAGATGGCTCTTCATAGAATTATGTTTTCTGGGTTGTTTTCTAAACTTTAGATCGCCCTGAATAGAGCTTGCTGGCTTTATAAACTGATTTCATGTCGACAGATAGGACGCCAGTGCACCATTTCTTCCCCGATAAAACTGATCTGTCAAGGCTTGGTTCTTGCAAATAAGAGCAAAGAAAAATTTTGGAAAACTAACCTAAATGAAGAAAAAAAAATCAAAAATTATATTTAAAAAGCCAAACTGCTTTAAAGCCGACTTTGGTCAAATTAACTTGAATAGTGAACTCACATCAGAGTTATTTTCTAGGGATTTCGAGCACAATATCGGGCGCCTTGAAATCGCCATTCATTCTTTCATGTGGGAGAATTTGTAATGAGTAAATCACATAAATCATCCATAAGGCGACGAAAATAAAAAAAAAACTGTTTTACGGGCCCGACCGACCCTGATTTTTCAGTTTTGCAGAATTTTTTTTTTTAGTTTTTCCAAAAATCATGTAAAATCAGCCTGTTTTTAGCCCAAATTTATCAATTTTGGCAATTTTTTTAAGAAAATTTGTTTGTAACAAATTTTCATTTTTTCTCTTGATTTTTCAGATTTTGGGACTATTTTTGGCCAATTTTGAGCTCCAGAAAAGAAAAAAAAAGGAAAAAAATCGCCCGGCCGACCGACCCTAAGGTCCGCTCGCCCGTAAAACAGGGTTTTCTTTTTTCGTCGCCTAACCTATTATACGATTGAATCTATCCAGCATGGTCGTTTGATTAACAACGTATTATCCTCTGCCTCTAAGTTGATAATACTACTAAGCAAAGAATCATTGAAAAAGTCGCAATATTGGTGGCTTTTTAATTCATAAAAAAACACATGGGCCTAACAAACATTTAATGCTTTTCTGCAAAGATTAATCTACTCGGTATTGGAGGTAATAAGTAATAATTAATACAATAATAATCTTGATACAATTGCTATGACATGTTTTACTGGCAGAAATTTATTTTAAAGGTATCTGCCATGAAAAAGACTAGATGGCTTTCAAGATATTTAAAAGAGCATAAAAAATTACATTAATAGAATCAGACAAACAAATTTAAAAATAAATTTTCCTGCTTGTATCCCACTTGTATCACGCGGAATCTTGGCGCCATCGTTGATGTGCTATTGGAGGTGGCAGAACGACCCGTAGAATTTAAAATCACACAAAAAAGTTTTGGGTTAATAATAAATATTTAACATGCTTTCACTCAAAGAACATGTACTGTAAATAGTGCAACTGATGAGATGGTTGGTAGGTGCGGACCGTTGAAACCTAGTTCTTACTAAACACCACTGGCGAGTGCCAAATTGTGTAAAACGTTTTTCTATGGAGGGTGAACTGCGCACTATGATGATATTGCGATATATTCCGTATTGAAATACGTGTTTTATGCATGGGCGCGAAGGGTTTTCACTACCTAAGAAGGGTTACCAAACTGCATTTTGTTACCAGTTGTAGGCAACCCATGGGGATAATACCAAAAGGCATGCTAGAAAATTACCTATTATTAGTATGTCCATTAGGGGTCCAATACAGTCATCTGGATTGTTTGTTTGTTTGCTCGTATCCACAAGTCCTTGGTAAGGGGGCTTTTTGTGGTGGTGTCAGGATTAGTTCAGCTAGTGTTCTTATCCGGGCCGCGTGTAACCATGATACGGACGCTCACAGGCTAACATGGCCCGCTATTTGAGCTGGGGCGGATTGGGGAACAGTCAAGGTTTGCCCCCTACGCTTATTCGAGCACTGACTGCGATGACATGTTCAGTTGTGACTCTCTTACACGGGACCGACGGCTTAAACGTCCCCTCCGAAGGACGGGAATGCCATTTCATGATCCATTTGCCCCAATTCCAAGTGGACCATGGAGAGAGCGGTAATTCTTTTTTAATCAATATCTGGTATACAGATCAATCCAGACTTGGTAGTACCCGAATAACTCCCAGCAAGTGCCACGACCCACCGGGATTCGAACCCTGATTTTGATGGTAAATGTGCGCCAGAGGCAAGCACCCTAACCGCAGGCCCACGCTCTCCCACTGGAGTGGTCAATATATGGTCTAAAACTTGAAATCACTCCGATCAATTTGAAACACATACCAACTTGTTGATAAGATTGCCCAAGAGATATGAAAAAAGTTGTACAGTACACTAATTTTCTGTGAACCTTTAGTTAGGGAGATACAGCACAAAATCGGTCAAAGGTCAAATCAAATTTGTCAAATGGTCTTGTCCACTGTGGTAATTTTCATCAAAATAAGGAATTATTATTTTTTCACAACTGGCTTTCCCTATGGAGAAATTCCCGGGATGGAAAAACACGTCCACCACACCTTTTGACAGGAGGGGGGAGGGGGCGAGGGCAAATAGGCCATATTATTCAGCCCCCCCCCCCCCAATTTCCCAAAGTTTAGTTGGTTTTTCACTTTAGACGATGAAACGCGCATTCAGGCAAGATATTTATGGGGCTGTGAGGACACTTCGAAAAAGTGGACTACCCAGGTCATTTTGGACTTGGTTGAACTCTCTCGCCAAAAGACATTGTCTCAACATTTTGGATCTTTTTATCAAACATGTCAATTACTCATGCGTGCAGCCTGATTTAAATAGGGTGAGGGATTTTAAGGAAGACGCTTTAATTTGCGCCATTGTTGGTAGAATTACTTCGAAATAATGTACTTGAAGGGCAATATCAATAATCCATTATGAATGCATAAAATTGTAAAAGCTTAAAGGGGGCATTTTCTGATCATTGCACCGCCCTTTCTGTTAATGAACAAATGTTTCTATTACTGGACAAGAATTACAGATTGCTATTTTTTGCAGCCTGAGCAACCAAATCTGCACAGGCACATTAATATTAGTATAATTGCATTACTTTGGTTAACGGTTCAGATGACATAAATGCCAACCTTTTAGTGTAAATCATGGAAGAGGCTGTGTGGATCACTATACTGTCCTTTCTATCAGCTTCAGCTTTCAACCTTGTCCTATTTTCAGGAGCGTAACGGGGGTCACTTGTCAGAAGAAAATTCCCGGTTTTTGAGGCATATTTTCCAGTTGAGGTGAATTTAGAATGTCCCAGAGGGAGAGGCAAAAAAGGCTGATTTAGCATGATTTTCCACTTTTTTCCCGGTCAAAGCTCTCGGGGGGGATCCCCCTGCCCCGCCTGTACGCCAGGGGCTATTTTAAGCATGGAACCCACCTTTATCGTTTAATTGGAATCAATCTGTTTCAAGTTAAGCGTAACATCGCGGTTTTGTTTTTTTTTTTGAAGAGAAACCCAATTTACCAAATTTGAGATTTTGGCACAGTTGTGTTGATATTTGTCGTAGTAACTATACCTGCGAATGCAATGCTCAAAAGTGCTATTTTTTTCATTAAAAAATTTTTTTTAATTTACCGGTGGACTGGAAATGCGCAATTCGGCCCGGCCATTGTAAAAATAGTGCCACCTCACCTCAGTGTAGAGGTTAATCAGTGCATTAGAAGGCATATATTTCTTGTGCATCGAGATGAAGCCAGACAGTTTTGAAACCCTACTTGAAAATTGGCAGCTATATGAGAGTCAAGGGAAGATCCCTCGAATTGACACCAAAGTTTTGAAATTGATTGTCACAATAATCAGGAGACTTATATCCAGTCATATGCTAACGGAGCATTTAAGAAGATGTATTAATAGTCCATTAAATATGTTTGTGAATATCATTCTGAATACATCTTGATCACTTTCAAACTAAGATAGTACGAAGTATTGTGTAATCACCTGCAAACTGAAAGAGATGAGGAGAAGAATCATTTAAATCCAATTGACAAAAAGTAAAAGAACATAGGAACCAGAACAGAGCCCTGATGACCCTCCTGATGTACAGAACACCCATTTGGCAACAGCACCCTTGAACACACCCCGCTGCTTGCCGCCTGAAGAGAATGTATTTTGAATCCACTGCAGAGCAAACCCCCGATACCCAAGAATGGAGTTTGAGAGGTACAATGTTTTTGGTCGCTCTATCAAATGCA
>JAMKCH010038299.1:0-12469 GCA_023653785.1 Ophioderma brevispina | reverse complement strand
TGTGAACGCAAGGTCGTAAGTGCATAGCTGCATGTGTCAGAAGTTCCCATGAAACATACTATTATACAAGTCTTTGGTCAGTGGTTCTTGAAATGGCTTCTTCAGGCAACAAGTCACCTACCTCCTCATACATGACAAGCACACATTTGTATCACATGGCAGCTATTGCACTTATGGACCTTCTTGAACTCACACAACAAATAGTTTTTTAGCCTGGCCTAAAATATATCTTAAATTCTGGGGCAGGCTCTTTCTTTTAAGACATTTTTTTTTGTAAATGTTGTACAAACGTTACTACAAGTTGCATTATCAACATTAGGTTTTCAGTCAAAAATAAAATTACCTTAATTCCAAATTTAAAAAGGAGGAAATTGATTGGATTGACTTAAAGACTCATTAAACTTGATTTGAACCACATATGATGGGTAAATAAAAGAAAGTGAGAATCGGAAGGAATGACTGTAGTCTCACACAAAGATACCGTAATGCCCTCAGTGGATTTCTTGTGTCCTGCCACACCTGCATTTTTAAAAAATCATTCAAAATTTTGAATAGTTTGTTAATGAACTGATCATTTCTTCTTTTCTTATGTTTTTCAAGATTTGGGAAACGATTTGGATGAGGAATCCAGGGACCAAAGAAAAGGACAGGCCTGTATACGACCAGAAATATCTAGAACAGCTATTGTGCGTTAAAATAGGTGTTAGAAAGTAAGTGATAAGATTAACTACAGTTCTTCCAAAGAGAAGTGGCCGCATGGGAAAATACCTGCTACGTGCGTAAAGCATTCGGTGTAAAACGTAAAGCCTTAATTGAGAGATGCCGTTTGTAAATATGCCCAAGTTGCTACCGCCATTCCATGTGTCCACGCTGGGCACACCTTATTTACAGGAAACTGTAATTTGTTTAAGGAGTCTTTAATATCATCGTAAGCAGGTATAGAACGGGCTTCTTAGTTATGCCATGGGCTAATTTATATATCTGCCTGTCTGGGAAAAAATGAATTGCCACATGTTACAAGTACAACTGCTTAGAGAAAGATTGTTTATTGTTATACAAAGCAGTGGTAGTACCACCCATTTTTAAAACAAAATCTAAAAAAATTGTATACTTTGGCTTTATATTGCTCTACTATTAATCGTCTTGTTTTTTTCTTTACAGAGGTCAATTCTTTGAGCAACATTTAAAGTACATTAAGTCAACAAACAGTTCGTTACATTCACAAAGAGAGATCTATCTTACTAAAGAAAGTAAGTAGTAAAGTTAAGGTAATTCGTGCTCATTTAAAGCTCTAAGGTTTCAGGCTCCCGTGGCACTTGTTGCCAGGTTTTTGGGCATTTATTCCAAAGAGAAATTCTGTTAAAAAACCTAATACTACAAACAACACAGGCAGATTTTAGTGTAACCCACTACTAGCTTGTTGTGTGCACTTGAGCTCTACTCCATAGGTAACAAATGAACCAATTACAAATTATGATGTAGGACCTACGCTAAGTGTTTTGTGAAAAGTAACCAGTCCGTGGGTGCATGGTAGCCTTGAGATTAGCAGTTCTTATTGATGTAGTGTACCCAAATACCCATGGTTTAGAGGGAAATGGGCACATTATTTCCCGAGAGGGGATGGCTACGGGCCTATCTCCCCGAACCCAAGGGTGAGGCTTTGATAGGCCCATTTCCAGGTACCAAAGGGAAAATTGGTTGGCCCTACTTCCAGATATAAAACCATGTAGGCTTTGTTGTTATTACACCTCATGGACTCTGGGGATGAGGGTGTAGGGAAATAGCATGTGTACGTATTAGGACCTATTAGACGCCCCGGGGGCGCTAAGTCACTGTTTTAGGGGTGGGGGCGCTAATTTGTACACTTGCTTAAGTTGACCTTTGACCCGCCAAAATCCGGCTAGACACCTAACTTTACTTAAGTGTAAACATGGTACAGGTTCTCTGTACATAGCCTTAAACTTATATGATTTTTTTAATGAAACGTTATCAGAAGTAATAGTATCCGGATTACTTACCTTGTCGCTTGTCTCGGAAGGCCTACCAAGTGAACACACCTCAACATTATTTTATTTACGGTAGTTGTTGCCACGCCCAAGAAGAATTAAACCCGAAAGCCGCAGCAAAAAATAGGAGGGGGGTCCGTCAGTCCAGCAATAATACGCAACACAATTGAGTGTAGGAGAAATGCCGCTAAACCTGATGTACAACTTGTAATTATCAGCGAACTTGTAATATAGACTTGAAAATGATTTTTTGAAATAGAAATTTGACAATACAAACAACCAAAATAAAACTATTTATAGTTACAAAGGACTCACCTTTCATAAAATGGTAGAAACCAAATTAAATATGCAATAGGGAAATCCCCAATTCCTATAACACATGCTCCATCTGGCGGATTTTGTTTTGTGTGGTTATTCAAATAATGCTTAGCCTCAAATCATTGCACCCTAGATGTTTCTTTTTGTATTCAACTTTAACTGCTGCAAGAGATGTAATTATTTGCTCCAGTAATCGCCAATTAATAGGTTTCATTGTGGGTAAAGTTTAAACCAAATGTTTTAAAAATGTTCACCCAAAAATTATTTCCCGCCCCTACAAACAAAAATGGTTGGTAACCATACCTTGAATGGATGCAGACGTCAGGTTCAACCGCTTGCCCAAAATCGACATTCATAATCATAATGTTTATGTCTCAGGTTTTGAAGTCGCTAGGGCAGGTCAAGGAGATGTTAATGAGATTTAGATCGTTGTCATCACATCTTCAAAATTTTATTTTGGAAAATCACGTACAAACATTAAGTGCTTTTCATGGATGATATGAATGAAGGGGAACGTGTGTCATCGTATGCTCTTGGAGAAGAAGCAGGTATTTGTGGTAAGGTGTCACGATTACATCCCGCGGGATTACAATACTATAAACACGTCATAATGAATGACGAATGTGATTGGCCCATGGTAATGTGAGATCGAACTGCATGATTGACCGATTTCGCTGTACATTTCACATCGGATAGAGTCGCAGTAGCAGGTCTCAAAGATTCAATCAAAAAAAAAATAATGGTTGAAAATACTAATGAAAGACAACATTAAAACAGTGACCGGTCCGCTTGTTTTTATTGCATTACATGGTATAAATAGGAAAGGAATTGTGGCGAAATTTTAATGCCAAAAAACGGTTTGTCGAAGTATATTTGAGAGCCACGTTGAAGATTTCCCCAAATCGATTCGCAGCACATTCCATCAGTGTATCTCCAATCCTTTTTAATTTCCAACAAATCTAGCCAGCCCAAATCTACTAAACTTATTTCTGAGTGTACGAGCTACAGTTTCACGTCTTCTAATTTCTTCGATCTCCCTTTCTGTTTAATGCGAATCGCATAATGTTGGCTATATGTCTCATCAGGGGGGGACAAAAACGCACAAACCACGCCGTCGGACGGACATCCCGCACACAAGCAATTAAAAGTATTCATCTCAATATTTTTTTTCACGAGTCCTACGATTCCTCCAATATACTCACAGCATTGGCTATAGTGTGGCGCGGTTGGTTTTTATCATGTTTCAGGGGGGTTAAATATAACGGGTAAATTTTAAAAAGTAAATATTAGCCTGAGAAATAGGCGAAAGATACTAGTACAAATATACAGTTGCATAATGGGGACTCAAAGTGAGGTGTACAGAGCAGGTGGACCTCTCGAAAAGGAAGGGGGCGCTTAATGGAATGATTTGCAAGTCGGGAATAGTCTGAGGGGGCGCTTATAAGGGGAAGGGGCGCTAAATAGGTCGAATACGGAACGGTAATAGGAATCGGCCAAGAATGGCTATGATTTGGTTCAGAAATATTCATGAGTATACTAATGTAATCTACAGTAGCCCTCCAGGTGACTGACAGGTACACAGAAATCCTACCTATAGCTAGAGCTACCTCTATATCCCTACTGTAATTGATCACTCTGCGACTGGTTTGCATTAGTGGCCAACTTTGACCTAAGAGAAGTGTCAACCTTTCACATTTTTCAATAATAAATTGTTTGACCAAATTTTGAAAAGGTTGAGTCAAAATTACTACGTGGTTGCTAAGTAAATGCCACAATCATGCATTCTTTTTCAAAATTTAAATGGCCCATTTTGTTTCTAAATGTCTAGTGTTAGGTCATATCAACATTTTTATATTACTGTTATTTGTGAAAACGGACATTAAGCTTGTTAAGGCGGGAGGTGAAGACTCTTGAATGTGCCATTTACGGCTGTTCAAATACCTGGAAAAGTTGAGCATGACTTTTATTAGTAAACAATGCATAAAATTGTCATTTCTTGACAAATACATTGTAATAAGCTTAACCCTAGGTCTTACTCACAATTACAATACAGCAGTGCAAAAAAATTGACTCATGATAAATAGGGGCCTGATTTGTTTATATTTGAAGAAATCGCTAATAGTGGCTTAAATGTTGTTACTCATTTGCTTAAGATCCAGTGAAGGTACACCCACACTAGGATAGCTGTTTTTATTGGTATAGCTGTTTATACCAGGGATGATTAACCTCACTTTTGTGGTATCATTGTTGGAGGGTAGCCTCCATTGGCTAATAATGAGGTGCTCCAGTGGTACGTACTGTGGAGAATTTGTTTGTGTAGGCTTGGTTGAAGCAATGTATTCATTGTATGCAAGTACATGTTTTTGTTTTACTTCTAAGAAGAGAAGTAAAAAGAATAGGGCAGACAGGTGAACGCAGCATTGTTATTAACCTTTGGGGCCACCTTGTGGTCCAGTGGATTTGAGCGTCTTGCCCCATACCTCCGAAGGTTGTGTGTTTGAGCCCACTGCAGTCAACGTATTGTGCCCTTGAGTAGGCGCTTTACTTCCAATTTACTCCTCTCCACCCAGATGTAAATGGGTACTGGAATTATTCAATGCTGGTAAAGGCAACATACTCGTTGTGCTCTAGGAATGGCGAACCCCCACAGCAATATTAATGGAGGTGTCTGGCCCAAACGCTAAGGAAAGAGAGACGGGCACTCTGTGCACAGGCTTGCTCGGCACGACACACTTTAGGGCACAGGAAGACAGACATACAGAGATTACCTTGTATTTCAAGACGTCAGCTGGATGTCGACATTATTCGGCCCTACAATTCTCTGACTCTAATAATGTTGCAGGGATTTCCAACTTAACCAAAGTCGGCATGCACACCACGCAACCATTATAGACATGTCCTTTTTTTTTTATCCAGGTTTTCCCCCCTTTTAATCCCCCTGGCTTGAAAAGCAGAAGGGGGATTATGCTATCAGTCAAGGCGTCGGCATCCAACACAATCTTGTGAACGCGATAACATGAGACCCATAAGGGTTATGGTGATGTAACTTGGTGGTGGGATCGGACTGCCATGCCCTTCATCTGATTAGATTATGGGCGGGGCTGGCATACTATTCGGTACCTAATTGCATAATTAATGAGTTAATTTGGGGTTGGTTAATCTTGTGAACGCGATAACATGAGACCCATAAGGGTTATGGTGATGTAACTTGGTGGTGGGATCGGACTGCCATGCCCCTCATTCTGCGACGTTTATTTTCTTCTTTCTTTTTTTTTGCGCTATAAATTCAGATTTTTTTTCAATATCTTTGCGGACGAGTATGACGAGGCTTTTATGAAAGAAGTGTACAATGCACCGGAAGTGAAAATAAGCGATTTACAGAAATCTAGAGTTTCAGGACACTCAGCAGTAAGGTTAACATATTCTAAACAAAGAAAATTTCAAATCTATGGCCAAGCATTAATGACTTATAAGTACTTCAAGGGAGTGTATCTTTATTACATTATAGAGAGCTATGCAGATATTCTTATTTGGCTAAGAGCAAACGAACGGCTTCCGAAATGCATTTCTGAACATTTACCAGTACCCTTAAATGCACATTTATACTGGACAAACAAAATGGCAGGCAGACAAATCCTCCTCTATTTCTATGGTAGTTGCATAAATTTTCCTCAAATACATGGGGAACCCACATATAGTATATTATTTTCTGCATTTTCAAATATTACTAGGAACTTGGAGAAACGGTGAGCATTGAATTAAATATTGATTAATTTATTATAGTGGATACCATAGAAATAAAAGCGCTAATGTATTGTAGTTTTTATTTTAAATCTCAACAAGGCCGTAATTATATATTTATGTATTTAGAAGGAGATGACCTATATCATGATTCTAGCAGAACCTATTACAAAGCGAAATTGAATTGGAGTTTGCTTTGTCATAGGTTCTGCTAGAATCATGCTTATTAGGTCATCTCCTATTAAATACATGAAAAAAAATCAAAACAGAAAAGCCAAGCAGTGTAATATTTTCCACCTTCTTTCCTTTTTTTCCTCTTTTGCCTCTTTTCATTCTTGTGACCAAGCCGGATATTTCGGAGTGAGTTATGCTTCACTGTACAATCAACGCCGTGTCTATCTAAATCCCCCCTAGGAACTGGAAAGGTTACGATCCAAAATGGAGCTAACGATTGTTGTAGTGCTTAGGAATAATTTTATGTATGTCAGGGCATTTTACACAATGTATACTTCACCTGTGCCAATGTAGTAATTCCTGGATTATCCCATTAAGCTTTGTATATAAAAGAGCTATGTAAATTTTTTGTCATGGTCTGATACTCTTTTTCAACGTATGTAAGAGTTTGTTTGGTAAATATTATATTATTGGTGAAGGTAACATACAAAACTTTCATGATGCATAATGGGCTTATAATTTGGGTGCTTGGGGTACATTACATGGATACATTACCATGGTTCTTTGGTTTTTGAAATCACCATTAGGTCATTTTACTAGAAGCAATTTGCAATCTAAAATGCCCAATGTGTGGGGCCAGAAAGGACACCTCTGTGTGGCAACTTGAACTCCGGCCCCTTATCCAGGAAGTCATTGAAAGCATCTAAATATGGCCCGTGGCGTAAATTTTCCGGGCACATTTACATCCCAAGGTGCCCAAATTTGTGGGTCCATAACGACTTTTGTTGTATTAAAAGCCAAAGCTTACTCCAAAGTCAATTAGATGTAACCTAAAATTGGGCCCTTATGGTATTGTAATTGTGCACAAGTTATGTTTTAACTTACATAAAGGGGCAGACTGCCAAATATCAGGCCTTTCAATCAGAATGTAATTTCAGTCAAAATTTAGTATTTATAACGCCGAATGTAAATTTACACTCTGCATAAATTTGGCACCATTAAGTAAATGGTGACCAATTGTGATGTGTGCAGTAAGTTTAAAAGCAGAGCTCATTAATAAATAAAATTACACCCCACTTTAAAAGGAGTCCTGCAAATGTTGGATATGGTCCAAATATGGAACAGGTCAAAACAATATTTGCCTACCTGGGGGGGTATTTTGAAATCCTTGTTTTCAAAGATAATTTTGGAGTTTTTATGATATTCTAATACTAAGATGTGAATCGAACTTTGTGAAAAAGTTTTAAATTTAAAAACATCTTACAGCGGAGGAATGATTTGTATATAATATTTAAGGGGATTAACTCCACGCCCCTCAAGTGAGATGAGTACAATAGCCATGCCCTTTTGTAAACTCGCCAATAAATAACTCTCTTTTTCGTTGACCTTGTGTAGTAACGAACAAAAAATGCTTAATGTGAGTATAACTTGTGTCCAGGGTTTTGGTATCACCTTACGTCTTTCCCTCACTTAGTGGAGCAATGCCAAACGTTACAATGAATCATGGGCATCATTTTTATCGAAAAAAAAAAAAGTCAGCAAATTGTGGCCTCAAAAAAAGTTTTTTCCATGGGGGGGAATTATTTTGTAAGTTAACCAAAAAAAGGAGGAAAATTAAAACATAAAATAAAAAAAGAGTCTTTCCATAAGTATTATATCTGCATTCCTGCTTGAAAGGGGAGGGGTCGGTCACTTGTAATCTTGCCTATTTTGTATGTAACCCATCCGACTTGTTTTATTTTATTTATCTTGTATTACTAAACAGCACTCCTTTTTATGGCCCAAACGTTTGTATTTCCTCTTGTGAAATAATGTAGATCAGTAACATCGATTATTAGGTGCAAAACAAAAACAAAAAAACAATATGTAATAAAAGTCATATTGCTACCAAAATATTTCTAAAACAATTTTCAAATTATGGTTTTTGTACTTGTTGGAAAAAGGATGGCGAAACAGCATATGGCCACCAAAGGAGGAAACAAGTTGTTTCACATATTGCTTTTCGAAAAGCACAAAGTAATATGTTGGCATCTTTCTTTTGTGTTTTTGTCCTATCTTTTGCCTGCTTCCAAGCATTTTTTTCATTTTGCCGGATAACTAAAATACAACAAATAAAGGCCCCAAAATTGGTAATGCATGGGGCTACCCAACAAAAGTGAATTTTGCCATACTAGAAAACATCTATATTCAGGAGGGGGAGATTTATTAAGTCCATCATAAAATAACAGTTAGAGTAGGCCTTGGAAATCTTCCCTCGTCCTAAAACTCTTTTACTTAGAAAAAAAAATTGACTAATTCCTTAATGCAAACTAACAAAGCAAATGATTGACCCTTTGCACAGTTTCGTTCGTATTTGCAGGGTAGAACCTCAACCTGACAATGGAATAGATATTGCCGCCAGTTCGAGGTTCTCCAAGCAAATGGCAAACCACGCAAAGGAGCAAATTACTACTTGCTTGGAAAGTCTGTTCACAAACATTTTAAAGTTGTCACAACACCACCCAATTGTGTTACTTTGAAACACAAACATTTTACACAGTATGGAGCTTAGACGGGCGGAATTCCACTAGAATTAATTGAGTGGCTTATTACGAGGATCCTACGTCTAAGTCCCACTTTCTGAGAATCATATGTACAGTGTTGATATTGTTTTGATTAATAATCTGTTGCCAAAATAAGGTTGTGAAAGCAAATAATTTGCCTGATAAAAGCACTGAAACCCAGGATGGTACTGCCCCTTTTTCAAATGAAACATTCCTGGCATTACCGCTCTTTTCCAAACCAGAAATTTTTCGTTAAAATTTGCGAATCCTCCAAGCCTACTAATAGTCCAGACGGAAACTTTGAGCCATAAAAACAGGGACCATTTTAAGTGCCTTGAAATCAGCCCGGTGCTGAGTGCTGAGCTGTCCATACGTATAGTGTGTTCCAATTGAGTGTAATTGTGTTGAACCAGGGAATTGCATTCAGTAAATATTGCACAGATGTCAAAGGTCATGTGTACATTTGACCTTAAATATTGCAAATAGGGGCATAAGGATTGTGTAACCTTTATTAATATTGCTGTTAATAATGTAATTTCAACCCAAATTGAAAAAAGGTCAAAGGTCATGTAACAGGTGGCATTTATTCCAAATAATTATTGTACTTTCTGGGGGTGACTGCAGGAAAGTTATTGTCTCCATGGTAATAATCAGTTTTAGTGGTTGGCTCTTCAAGAAAGTATTAAAAATTTCAGTACTTGGTTAAATCTACTTGGAGGCCACTGGTTTGTGAAGGTATATTGTGTGTTTGCAGAGGGTGAGACAACACATTGATTTATTCTATAACAAATAAAAATATTCTATCATTTGATGGTGGAGAGTGAATCATGGAAATAAATATTCCTGCTCTTCCCCCAAATAGTCCTGGAGGGAAAGTATTGCCGGTGATGATTTCATGCCGGGCAATGGTAACTTTTATAGCAAATTTTACCCTGCGTCAGAATTTCATAATAACCCAACCTCTGCCAGAGAGGTAAAAATTATTTTTTATGTATTCATAAAACACAATATTGACTGTTCTATATTTGTGAAATGAGCAAATTACCTCCCTTCCAGGATGGCGAATGTTGAGCCTATTTTCCCCATTCAGGGAAAATAGTAGCACCACGTCTCAAGTCACCTTTAGGTAGGTATTTTGCACCATTTCCTTCATTAACAGGGGCCCACAGCAAACAATTCCAGCTAGTCTCCTGTAACCTGAAAGGCCATACTTGGGTGTTTATACACCGCTGGCAATTCTCACTTTAGTGTTATAAGGCATTGTAGGAACACTCTGTAGTCACACCCAGGGGACTACATCTCTTCAGCTAAGAGCCTTTGAGACCTTAGCCTTGGTGTTGTAATAGCAGTCACTCTCAGTCTACAGGCAGGGTAACTACTAGGTACACAATAGGTAGCCAAATCCATGTGCCTCTCGTTACATTGAGATTAAACTCGAATTTCTACCAGAGGTGACATTGTTGAATTAATGCAACTTACAAGGGTTATTGGGGTGGTGACTCCGGGGCAACTCCATATCCTAAGGGTACCTCCCACGGGCAATACATAATATGATATACTCTCAGCTTTGGATTTTTGGCTCTCTGACTGATAACCATATGGAGTAAAATTGTGGTGACTATAAGGTCATCGGCAGTGTATTTCAAAGGACACTCTCTACACTTTACCTGGAGAGTACTACCCTTATGTGCAGGGTTATCTATGTGAAATGTGCTCTGTAGTCACACTTACAGTATACATGAAAAGTACTGCTACACTTTAGGAGGGAATCTTACTGTGTGATTATCATGGAGTACAGCAGAATGTCTAGTTTTGGGACTTGAGTCGGTGCCATGCACTTGAGACAGGAGTGGACCAACAGGTACTATAGTCCATGTCTCCACCTCCGTGCAGTGACGTCAGCGGAGATTTGTTGGTCGCACGGGAGGGTAACGGCGTGGTGCTGGCTTAAAAATGAAGGGGTTTGTACAGTGCGCACAAAAGAAGGCATATCTTGACGCTGTGCGTAAAGGCTGTGTCAAGGTGGTGTGACATCACTGCACGGAGAGTTGGAGAAATGGACTATAGTGGAAATATTACCTCACTTTCTATAGACCGTAGGGACTATTTGTTGTAATTATTCAAATACATTTGAGTTTGAAGATAGCTTTTATACTCAAGACTGTTGTTTCTTTGTCTAGGTTCACTTGGACATTCTTTTGTTTGCTTGTTTGTTGTTATTTGTTTCAAGGTGTTATAAAACTGTTATTTGTACGTATACTTTGATTAATTTGGGCATGAAAGTTGTTAGAATTAACGTTATTAAATTATAGTAACTTGGAACGGATTCATCCATTTTTCCTCCATTCAAAAGTGAAATTTAATACTGAAAGTGTAAATGTTCAAGACACCCAGTCTCTTCTCGCATGTGATTAAAGTCGCTGTTGCATTTTCACATTGTGAAATCATGTTGGTGCACCCATGTTTGGTTATGAGCTTTGAGCGCATAATGCAATATAAACAAAGTTGCCACAATAATTAAGTTGCAAGTGTGTTTTCATGTATGCCTACGTTCAAACAATACATGGGGTATTTTTCCAGGGTTATAATTCCTAATGGTGGTCATTCTTTTGCTTGGCCTTGCTTGGAGGCCTTACCAAAAGGAAAAACAAAAAAGGAGGTTTAGACTAATTGAAAAATGATGGAAAAGAATGGAATGACCATTCCATGTTAAAATTTTTACTGCATTCCCATTTCAATTTTGTATTTTTTTTTCACAATAACCTCATGTGCATACCTGGTTCAAGTTGATTGGTTTATTATAAGTATAGCAAATCAGCGAGGCATGGTAAGAAAAGCTAAAAGGTACATACGAGATGGTCGGTCTATTTTATTGGTTTCTCAGAGGTTTTATCATACTATATCAGGGAATGAGCCATCAGAGATCTGTAAGAAAGGTGTTGTCCCAGAGGGTTCACATGTGAATTGAAGAAGCAGCCGCCAAGGACATTTAATCCTGAATTGGTGTTTATAAGGGGTACAATATACCAATCTTTATTATGTTTGTAAGGATCCACGTGTGGGAAAAATATATGATCCCAAAACATTAAAATGAAAACAATTGGAGGATTTACGAACCAATTTTTAATGGTCTCGCTATGAGTTTTAAAATCAATATTGGGCTTCGATTACGTCTCGCCCCAATATGTTCAGACAACTCATAGCTAACCAATCAATATGTGCTCAATCATCCAATTTTATACCATAATTGTTTCTGTGGAGAAATACTACAATGAAAAAGAAGTTTTCCAAAATGGGCATTAATATGTCAGTTGCTGTTATGTTACTGCCTATTTGCCCCATTTCTGAGGGAACAACTTTTTGGAGAAATTTTGTCAAGTTCTGGATCAAAGGGTCACACTTATGATTCTGGACACTTGGTCACACTCCCGAGACTTTTGCCTTAACAGGGACACAGTAACAAAAATACAATAAACAACAAGTAATTTATGGTAAACAAATTCCAATTGATTAGTTGTAAGTCCTGGTATGATAGTTTCTGTATTGCAACTATATAAGCTTTTGTTGGTTTGTTTGATGAAAATGATAACAACAGGCCTACTAATATCGAGTGAATTTCATAACTGCCATATACTGTGTGAATAAGGGTGTGTGTGAATTGATAATTATAAAACTCCTACTGTAGAT